>CM039131.1:40227858-40515340 GCA_022036555.1 Microstegium vimineum
CTTTCCAAAGGGTGGCCGGCGTGCGTGACTCGAGTCGTCTCTGTCGTTACTTCTGTTCTCGGTGACAGTGTCGTCCCCGAGCTTGCCTCTTCACTTGCTGCTTCGGTGCAGCAGAGATAGCCTTGGAACTCTGAAAAACATGAGGGCACGGCAGGGACATCTATCGAGCGAGAGTGCAGTTCATGTTTCAGACGCATACTGTAGTTGGTGAACTTCCCGTCAGTAGTGAATGTTGCTGTCGTGCTCGTGCTAGCCTATACTCGGTGGTCGTGGTGCGTGGGATAGGCCTCACTGAGCCATCCATCGTTTTGCACTATCTTGATAACGGAATAGAATCTAGATGCTAGTATGCTACTGTATCCACTACACTTCCATCTGCACCGGCGACTGAGGAGGGAGAGCAGCAGGATCGGCGATTTTTTGTTCCGTCTGTCAACTCCACATCCACATGAAAAGCCGTTCGTCCTCACTCGTTGCGTCTTTCGTGCCCGTGCGTGAGGGGGTCACCACCTCACCACCACCTTGTTGCCACCGGAGCAAACAAGGAATTCGCTGCAATTTTAATGGGCTGGTCCATAAGTTTGCGCTTTTTCGCCTTTTTCAGGTTTCAAGTTGGGCTGAGCCCACTAAACGAACTTGCAAAGTCCTTTCTTCATTTCTTTTTTTTATTTACAAGGCCTTTTGCTCGTTTCCCTCGCAATTTACTTAACCCTTTAACTAAATTCGATCAAGATTTCGATAACTTTTACCACCCAAAATATTTAGTTTGGAAATCTAAAAACACATGTGTACAATTCTACAGAGAAGATTTTTTTAGCAATGATAAAATGTGATTACAAAGATTGTCAATAGTTTCTAGAGACTGTTCGCAAAAAAAAAAAAAAGTTTCTAGAGACGAGCGGTTTTGTTTTGCCTCCATAACTGATACTGATAGTCTTCGTTCGAATAGTACTCCAGTGCCCACTCCTGAGATCAGGGGACCATCCTGTGCTCATGTATTTTCCCCCAGCTGCTATAGCATATCACTGTGCAATACTTTGGTGGTCCAAGTAAGAAAATAATGCAAGTATATGGACCTTCTGGTCCATGTACCTTCATTTTCCGCACATTGAAGTTCAATACTCTTGTGCATATGCACCTCTCCGAGCACTACTAGGTTCAGTATTCTACAAAACGAGAGTTTTCAAGGGGTCACCTTCGCAACGAGCACTATTGTGTTGTGCACTATGCCAACGTGTCTCATACCTTTTGGCCGATTAAACGTCCGCGTTGGGGTTGCCCTAATAGAAGTATTGATTTGATAAAAAGTGACCGGTCACGTAACCGCTGGTCATAAAAACATTCGTATCGTTGTCCGGACGCAAAAGCTAGATTGTACTCCTCTAGAAGAGAGCAATTGGAGCGGATTGTCGCCGGCTTGACGACGGGAGTGAAGGTTTCGCCAAAGTCCACACCAGCGCGTTGGGTAAAGCCGCGAACCACCCATCGAGCCTTGTACCGCTCCAAACTGCCATCGAGGTTAAGTTTGTGTTTGAAGATCCATTTGCCCGAGACCACATTGGCACCAGGTGGGCGATCGACGAGACGCCAGGTACGATTGCGTTGAAGAGCATCGAACTCAGCAGCCATGGCAGCTCGCCAATTTGGATCTTTGAGGGCAGAACGAACGGTTGAAGGGACAGGCGAGATAGAAGTGTTTGTTGTAGTGAGGGCGTATCGAGGGTTGGGCTTGTGGATGCCAGCGCGAGCTCGGGTAACCATGGGGTGTGGCGCGGGTGCACTAGTGACAGGTGGGTGAGAGACCGGCTCATGCGCAGGAATGGAACCGGGACTGGACGGTCGCGACGAGTCTGGAATAGCGGGCGCCGAGGAGGAGGTGGGAGCGTGTAATGCGCTTGGTGGGGTGGTTACGCGAGCTGCACGGTCGGGCCTCGGCCGGGTGGGAGGAGGTGGTGGCTGAACAATGATCGGAGAATCAGAAAATGCAGGCACCGTAGATGATTCAGCTGTGGTCGACACGGTGGTGGGAAGTGCAAAACGGAAGGGGAAGTTGGTTTCATCGAAAACCACATGACATGAAGTAATGACGCGACGGGTGTGGAGGTCGAGACACCTGTATCCGCGATGATTAGCAGGATATCCGAGGAAGACGCAGAGCGTTGAGCGAGCGCTGAGCTTGTTCTCGATCACGGCGGATCGGTTAGGGAAGCACAGGCAGCCGAAAACCTTCAGATGAGAAAAGGAGGGAGCCGTTCCGAGCAGCAACTGAAACGGTGTGACAGTGCCGGTGGCTTGGCAAGGAGCAGGATATCCGAGGAAGACACAGGGCGTTGAGCGAGCGCTGAGCTTTTTCTCGATCACGGCGGATCGGTTAGGGAAGCACAGGCAGCCGAAAACCTTCAGATGAGAAAAGGAGGGAGCCGTTCCGAGCAGCAACTGAAACGGTGTGACAGTGCCGGTGGCTTGGCAAGGACGAAGGTTGAGGAAGTGTGTGTGGCTGTATTGAGGGCTTCGACCCAAAAGGGAGATGGCAGGCCGGCGTGTATAAGCAGACTGCAAACGCAATCGTTCAGTGTCCGAAGAATGCGTTCCGCTTTCCCGTTCTGTGGGGAAGTGTGTGGACAAGAAAGCCGGAAATGAATGCCATGATCAGCAAGATGAGAGCGAAGTGCTGTGTTTTCGAATTCCTTGCCATTATCAGACTGAAGGGAAATGAGTGGAAGCTGAAATTGAGTGCGAACGTAGGCGTGGAAATGTAACAGACACGGAAGAACTTCAGATTTATGTCGCAAGGGGAAGGTCCATACATAGTGTGTATAATCATCTATCAGAACTAAATAGTACTTGAAACCAGAGAAACTAGATACAGGCGATGTCCAGACATCAGCGTGAACAATCTGGAAGGGAACATAAGACACTGAATATGAAGAAGAAAATGACAACCGGACGTGCTTGCCGAGCTGACAGGCTTCACAGCTGGACGTCGATCGGCCAGTGGGGGTGAACTCGAGACTTTGCAACGATTTGTGGAAAGCATGACGACCAGGATGACCCAAGCGTTGATGCCAGATGTCGATGCTTGGGGAAGAGGCGGTGTGAGCTTCTAGGGACGAGGAAGCCAGAGGATAGAGGTCGTCGGAGCTGTTACAGCGGAGGATCACCGAACTGGTTCGAAGATCCTTGATAGAAAAACCAAACGGATCAAATTCCACAGAAACGTTGTTGTCTCGGGTTAAAGCACGAACAGAGATCAGGTTCTTAACAAGAGATGGGGAGACAAGAACATTGTTTAACTAAAGAGAAGAGGTTGGAGTGGGAATGGATGAACTGACACGGTGGGTGACAGGCAGTGTAGCGCCGTTCCCGACAGTGATAGGAATAGAGTGAGGGACAGGAGTAGGCCGAGAGAGGATACCGGCGTTGGAGGCCATGTGTGACGATGCGCCGGTGTCGAAGTACCATTCAGCCGCCTGTGGGCTGCTCGCCGTGTTGGCCGCATTCAGCGCGGCGAGAAGAGCCTGTTGATTCCAGGGATCGGCAGTAGGAGGTTGGGCGCCGAAGGCAGCAAGCGCTGGGGGGCGACGCAGCGTGGAAAGCTTGCTGCGGGTTGGTGCCAGGACGTGGGCCGAGAACGCCCGCGCCAGGTGCATGGAAACGGCATGGACCAGGCCTGCACCATGCCGGTCCATGGGTTCACGCCCGAGATCCAGCCCGGTGCTGATTGTGGTGGGGGGTTGGACCTGGAACCGCCGCGTTGACCGCCACGCCCACGACCGCGCCCACGACCGCGACGGTTGTCAGGTTGAGTGGGCGCGCCAGCAGCTGCAGGGGGTCGGGGAGCGGTGGTATGACCGCCGACGTTGGCTGGTGTAGAGGACTGACCGCCAGTACCAGCCCTGGTGCCGCCGTCGCTAGAGGAAGAGGAAGATCCGCCGGTGGAGAGAAGGGCATGCTGGGCCGCCGACTTGTCGTGTTCCTTGTCGTAGCGTTCCTCCAGGAGCAGATACGGTTGCGCCGAGAGGAAAGTGTGCGGAGGCTGCGTGGACGTGATGGCGGAGATGGCGTGACGGTACTTGGAACTGAGTTCGCGGAGCATGTTCAGAACTTGGCTTGTTTCGCGAACGGGCTGACCAACATCACGGAGGGCGTCGGCAAGCTTCTTCAGTTTGCCGGTGTATTGGGTAATGTCCATGTCACCCTGGATCAAGTTGCGAAACTCGGCTTCCAAGTACACAACACGGTGAAGATTGTGATCGCGAACTTGACTATGAATTGCAGTCCAGATCTTGTATGCTGTCGCCTTTGGAGTACGCACGATGTCGCGCAGATCCTTATCAATGGTGTTGTACAACCAAGACAGGATGCACTGATCCACGGCATGCCAGTCGGGATCATGACGCTGATCGGCAGTTGGAGCAGCGGAGATGTGGGAGGTGAGACTAAACTTGTCGAGGAACGTATCCAGGAAGCAGCGCCATTCGTCGTAATTGGTGTCGGCGAGCGAGAGGACGACATGAACGTGGGATTTGATATTGATGGTTTAGAGAACAGCGGTGGGAGAAGTGGGGAATTGGACGGCGGTTGCAGTGAAGGAGTCGCCGTCGGAGGAGGAAGAAGAGTGGGAGGCGATGTCGGAGACGTCGACCTCGAACAACGGGTGGACGTCCATGGCGGCACGGAGCAACAGCAGCAGAAGGGGGTGGGGATGATCTGCGGCGACGAGCAAGAGGGCGACGCAGCAATCGGGAGATCCTCTGAAGGGTCCTTGTGTGATTTTGGTAATTGAGTGACAACTTAGGTGGACTAATATGTGTTTAAGTGATATATACACAGGAGATAGTTCACAGGTGATTGTGTGATGAAGGAGCTTAATACACATGAAACATGACATGGAGTTATGTGACCAAGGTGGAGAAGATCAAGATGAGGCTTGGCTTGATGGACTGGTTGCAAGTGTGAAGAGCAAGCGGGTGATGCTTGGCGTCGATGGACCAACGCAACGGTGAAGAGCAAGTGATGTCAAGATCGATGAACCAATACGGTCATGTGATGATATGGAGTGGATCATATCATTTGACAAGTGTTTGGTGCATGTGTTGCATCAACATTGGAGATGGAGATGGAACGGAATGCATAAGGCAAAGGTATAACCATAGGACATTTCATTTCACCGGTCATTGGTGTGTAGAGAAGTATATGACCGGGTTTAGGATAGATATCCGTACTATCAAGAGGAGCAAACTTGTTTGCATATCTGTTATCTAGTACCACCGTGAGCGATCTAACTTTGTGATACATTAGGATCGAGTGGCGCGGTGAGCGCAAGTGAAAATGCTTTGAAAATGATTGTGAAAATGCTAACACACATGCATAAGGTGGTGATCACATTTGAATTGGCACATGTGAAGCTTGGGAGAAGTTGGAAAAGTGTTTGGCAGTTCAAAAGAGCCTCGGACAGAGGTTCGGACGCAGGGTGTGTGGTAGGTCCGGATCATCGGAGATGGGTCCGGAGGCATACCCTAGCTGGCTCGGCTGAGGAGAAGGATCTGGACGCAGTTTGCGGTCCGGACGCAGGGATCCGGACGCACGTCCGGAGCTCTGGCGCGCTCTATTGCTCTCTGTGTGAAAGGAACCGGACTCTGTTGATGGTCTGGACTGAGGACCGGACTTGCGTCCGGAGTGGAAGAAGTGAAGAAGGCGCTCTCGGGTGCGCTTGGGCGCTCGGAGAAATATTTCTGGACGCGGTATGCGTTGGCCCGGACCCGCACTGTTGCGTGCGTCCAGAGCCACGTGGCGCGCAGAGGCGCGCGCGGGAAGAAGCCGTTTGAATCGACAGGGGCACCAGACGCAGAGCTGTTGGTCCCGTTGGTGCGTTGCGCGCGTCCGGAGCCTACAACCGGAGGCTCACTCAGAGCCGTTGGCTCTCGGCAGGTGGTGGGTCCGGACGCAGATGATGGTCCGGACCCCTTGTGAAAAGTGCGTCCGGACATGCAGTCAGTGGGCAAAAACGGCTAGTTTTGAGGTGTGGCTTATAAATAGCCCTTGGTCGGCCCTTGGCTTGGAGTTGAGCACCCTTGGGCCTTTGTGGCTTGTGTAGGAGTGCTTGGATAGCCCTCTAACTCACATACACTTGATAGTGATCATCCGATTGTGTGAGAGAGCGATTACTAGTGCATTTCTTTGAGAGATAGCTTCGTGTGGCACTAGGTGATCGTCTTGCAAGCTCGTGGTGCTTGTTACTCTTGGAGGTTGCCAACTCCTAAACGGCTTGGTGGCTTGTGGATCCGTCGAAGCGCGCAAGAAGATTGTGTGACGCTCCGGAGAAGTGCTTGTGAGGGGTATTGTGCTCGCCCCGCGGGGATCGCGAAGAGCAACTCTAGTTGAGCATGTCATTGAGCTACCCTCACTTGTGGGTGGATTCTTGCGGCGCCCGAGTTAGTGGGCTAGGATTGTGAACGCCTATTAGCCGCCGAATCACCAAGTGTGTGGTCGACACAACGGGGACTAGCTTGGTGGCAACCAAGTGAACCCCGGGAGAAAAATCACCGTGTCAACCTTGTCTACTCTTCTCGGTGGTTTGCATTCTTCAAATCACTAGCTTGTATTTACTTGTTCATATCTTGTGCTAGTGTTTCTTTGTTGCTCTTGTAACTAGTTTAACTTGTGTGGCTTGCCTAGTTACCTTCTAGCTTGTGTAGCTTAGAAGTAGTTCTTGAGTGGCTTATTGGCTTGTGTATCCTTGTAAGTCACATTGCTTAGTTTGTGTAGCTAAGTAAGTTGAGCTCTCTAGTTGACTTGTGTAGTCTTGTTAGAGAGCATTGCTAGTGAGCTTAGGTGCTTTGTGCTTTGCTTACTAGTATGAGTAGGAGCTCCCGGTGTGCTTAGAGTACTAATTGCTTAGGTTTATGTGACCTTGCAACCTAGACCTTTTTTAGATGAGCTTCCTAGCTTTACACCTTAGTGAGCCCAATTAGTATACTTTGCTAGGTGCTAAAGTTATAGATAGAGGGGTGTAGTCTTGGCTTGACCGATAGTTTTTATTCCGCATTTGTTTCGGTTAGCCGTGACGCTTAAGTTTTAGAAAGGACTATTCACCCCCTCTCTAGTCCACCATCTCGACCCTACACGTGGTATCAGAGCTTGGTCTCTCATTTGTGGTCTTTACCGACCGAGAGGATGGCGACTTATGGGCTAGATGTTGAGTGTCCACACATTTTTGATGGCACACACTTTGCACGGTGGAGAAATTGGTTGACATGCAATTTTAAGTTTATTTCTCCCCAAATGTGGTGGATCGTAGATGTGGGACTCTCTTGTGCAATTGAGAGAAAGGATGCAACTCATGCACAAAAGAAGTGCCTACATCTCAATTGCCAAGCTACTAACATTCTCTACCATTCTATGAAAGATAACATCTTTGGTGAGATTATGGACATGGAGAGCGCTCATGAGATTTGGACCTACCTCATTGAAAAATATGAGAAGGTTCCAAACAATGATGATGATGTGTCTAAGTTGGTGACACCATGAGGATGTTGAGCATGACCACAACTTGGTGGTTGTGGAAGATTGCTCCACCTTATGGTCAAGTGATGATGAAGATAATGATCTAACTACCCCAAGATCACTTGACAAGAATGATGAAGGCCCAACATCAAGTGTTGCAATTGATGATGCTACTCCAAGCACACTTGATGATGATGATGATGCATCGGGCTATGAGAGTGATGACTCCACAAGCTCTTCTACCTCATCACATTGCTTCATGTCACATGGTGACACTAAGGTATCAATTGGCAATGTGATTGTAGATTGTGATGACCCAAATTTTGAGTTTGTGTGCAAACTCTCAAAGGCTTTAGCAAGTGAGCTAAATAAAACTAAGAAACTAAAAGATGAAAACTCACTTCTAAAGACCTCATGTGAAGAACATAAGCACTTACTTGATGTTCTTAAATCTTCACATGATGAACTAAAATTGGATCATGAGCAACTTCGTGTGTCTCATGAAGATTTAGTTCACAAACACGACTATCTAATTAATGAATTGCTAAATCTTAAAAATGAAGAGAGCTCATCACTTGGGTCAAATGATCAATCACATATTGTTTCTAACCTTTGTGATGTAGGGAAGAAGAATGTATCCACCTCTTCTGATGATTTACTTGATATGGCATGTTCTTCAAATATAGATGCTTGTTCTACTTCTATGTCTTGTGAGACTAACCTTTTGAAGGAGAAAAATGAGCTCAAAAATGAATTGAAGAATATGAGCAACAAGTTAGAGAGGTGCTACAACTCCAAAGTCACCTTTGAGCATATGTTGACAAACAAGAGAAGCTATAGTGACAAGAGTGAAATTGGTTTCCACAAGGGCAAGAGCAAGAAAGAGAAGAAGCAAGAACCAAAGAAGCTATCTCATGTCATGTGCTTCAAGTGCCATGGTATGGGACATCTTGCAAGTGTTTGTCCAACTAAGATTGCTCAAGCTAAGCCACAAGTCAAGCCCCAAGTACAATACAAGATCAACCATCAAGATGGTGATTCGGGGATGACAAAGAAGAAGAAAACAAGAAGAGGTGGCAAAGCAAGAGCAAGGCATCCAAATCATATTCATGATGCCAACAAAATGATGATGAGCAACGATCAAGAGAAGAATCATTTGGCTCACATCAAGTGCTTCAAGTGTGAAGATATGGGACACTTTGCCTCGAGGTGTCCTACCAAGCTTGAGATGAAGATTCAAGCACAAGAGAAGAGGCAAGACAATGAGAAGCACAACATGAGCAAGGAAGAAAAGGCTCAATCAAAGAGAGTGTGCTACTCATGTCGGGAAAGGGGACACATGGCTAATTCATGTCCCCTACTCATGACTTCTAAGCTCATTTCAATTGATAATGATCATATGCTTAGAAAGGATGGTAGTGGCACCTCTATGGTTGCTATTGCAATACATCCCGCTATTCATACTAAGGCTTTGCCTAAGTATGTTGCTCCTAACTTGAGAGGACCCAAACTAGTTTGGGTACCATCAACAAGTGGATGATGATTTGTAGGTACCATTGGCATTGGAGGCTTGATTCAATATGGTTCATATTGTTTATCATATGATTGAGTCAAGTAATGAAGCTTAATGCGTATCTCATCCCAATGCCAAGTCAAAAGAATGAAGTCCAAGTGCTACAACATACAAGTGCATGATCAAGTTGTGGTGGTTTATTAGATTATTTGAAGGCTTGCAAATATTCAAATTGAAGCTTGCTAATGGATTGATCATGATCTACCAAGGTATATCTCTTGTTGATCAAGTCCATTTGGGTATATATATAAGTTAGAGATAAATGCACCGTAGGTCCATTAACTTTTGGTAGTGTGTCATCTAGGTCCATCAACTTTCAAAATGCATTTTTGGGTCCCTTAACTTTTGTTGGTGTGTCATCCACGTCCATAAACTTTCAAACAATATTTTTGGGTCTATTAACTTTTGGTAGCATGTCATGTAGGCCCATCAACTTTTAAATTGTACTTTTGAGTTTCTAAACTTTTTAACTGGTTCACTGTAGATTCATACCTCTTCAATTAGCGAATAGATTTGTCATGACACGTCAAATAAGCGGTCAACATGGAGTAACAATACAATATATCTTTATTATGTCAGGACTATTCATTTATGTTTTTGTGTTTCTTTATTTAATCTTTATTAACTTATTAACTATTTAAGTTATTTATTTATCTATATGTATTCATAGCATATTATTATTTATTTATATTTCCATTTTTTTCTTCGTATTTAGTTTGCTATGATTATTTTATTTTTCGGCTTATAGAAAACAAAATATAAGGGGAACATAAATCATTAAAAGATAAAAAAAAGGAACATAAAATAAGTTAATAAATGATTAATCATTCTTAAAAAATAAGTTCATAGAAAATAAGTTGATAAATATTAAGCAAAACATATGAGAAACACAAAAACATTAAAAAGGACAAAAAAAACTCCAACTAAATATAAAAAATAATCAAATGCAGATGAGTGGAACAGAAAATAAAATATAATATGGATTGATGCATAGGAAATAATATTTCTACTCCACGATGGCTGTTAAATTGGCATGCCATGTCAGAACTATTCACTAATCGAAGAGGTTTGGACCTACAATGAATCAATTAAAAAATTTATGACCTAAAAATGCAATTTGAAAGTTCATGGACCTAAATGACACACCACCAAAAGTTGATGGACCCAAAAATACAATTTGAGAGTTGATGGACCTGGATGACACACAATCAAAAGTTAATGGACCCAAAAATGCAATTTGAAAGTTGATGGACCTAGATGACACACTACCAAAAGTTAATGGACCTACGGTGTATTTAACTCTATAAGTTATTTGAATTGGATATACACATAGTGCATATGAGTTGATTGAATTGGATATATATGTGCACTAGTTGCTTGCTATTTGGATGGTTAATGCTTAGTGATCAAGTTTGTGTTGATTTGAATGGATATGATCATGAGAGTGCATGAATTGAAGTTTGTGTTCATTAGTGACTCCTTTGTAAGTGGATTGAATGGATATATGTCTTATGAGAGTGTTCAAACAAGTTAGTATCAAATTTGGTTCAATTTGATTTCAAGTGACAAACATTGGATTGATCTAGAGTCACTAAGATTGAAAGGTCCTCAAGTTGGAATCATATTTATAAGTGATTGAGGCACCTACGTTTGATTTTGGTTTGAGCTAGAAGCATGACAAGCAATGAGTACAAGTCCATTTGATTGTGAAGTGTATTTGACACATGTTTGGTACTCAAGTTGAAGATCAAGATCAAACTCAAGATGAAGATGAAGTTCAAGTTCTAGTGATAATTAGAGATCAATGGATAAAAAGAATAGGACTTAAACAAGATAAGGTTGAGCTCATAGTGGATTCATAATCATTCATACAAAGGGGTTCAACAATTGAGTCAATCAAACAAAGCTAATTCAAGTGAGTATCAAGAATGGTTCTTGGAGAAAGGTCACTTCTCCCTTTTGTAGGGGCTTACTGATGGAATACGAGGTTGCTACGCTAGCCGGAAAACAAAACTTTTCGACCTCATAAACCAGGATCTACTGCTAGTTACAGGTTACGGGATTACCACTAGACGCGCAGGTGCAGCGGAAGACGACTTGATGTAGTCGTGCGCGTCGCAGCAGGCAGTGTAGTTGCGTGGTCGTCTGTCTCAACGTCCCCTTCGCGCGGTTCGTCCTTGTGCTCCAGATGCAGCACCTCCGAGGAATCCCACACGTACAGGGAGGAAGCGTTGCGCCTCCGGACTGCTAGGTCCGCGAGGAGCAAAAGGCGTGAGCGTGGGGAGGCGACGGCGGCTGCCAAAAGGCGTGGATCAATTCGCTCCGCGCCCACCCCTTGTTTATATAGGCGTCCTAACGAGCTCCCACGGTGGAGGCCCATTAGAAACCCTAAACCTAGTCTAATTCGGGTCCAACCCGAATTAGGCTTCCAACCCCTTAAGCGTGCGACCCTATGGGCTCACGCATACATAGACATGGCCCAAGTACTCTTACTCGACCAATAGTTGATAGCGGCCTCTAGCAAGACGTGTCAACTCCTATGTATACGCTATGATCATATTAGACGAACCACTATGACCATGTACAAGTTATTCCCTTCGCCACTCGATATATGGTTCAACTCGTGGGTTAACACTTAACCCAAACATGGTCATGCATTTGTTGATCCAATCACATGAGTGATCCAGTGATATCTCTCTCACGAAGAGAGGGGCAAATTCCATCTTGATTGTCTATGTCTCATAGCATGTTTCCCGACCACCCAAGGACCACCTTTATAACTACCCAATTACGGAGTAGCGTTTGATAGTCTCTAAGTAGATCGTTTCACATCTTGAATACATACCACAATCTCAGGTCTAAGGACATAACGTACATGACATGAATAGAGACTTTCTCTTGTTGGGTCAGTCCAGCCTACATGTCTCACATGTGCCCACATTATTAGTTTGACATCTCCATGTCTATGACTTGTGAAACATAGCCATCAACTAATACATGTGCTGGTCTAATATTCAAGTGTGCTCTTACAAGAATGCCGACCAGGGACTACTATTAGAATAACCATTCAGGTAATTGAGTTCCACAAACAATTCACATAATCGTCAATCAATACCAGTTGTCTATAATGGATATTCTCATAACACTATATTAATCATGGATACAATCGAAATATAATCATCTACATGATTAGCTCTAGGGCATATTCCCAACACTTGCCGCCTTGTGTAGGTAAACCAAGAACGTTACTTGGAAGGCTAACATGGAAGTGGTGATCTAGGAATCATTTGGAGATGCTTAGTTGAAGCTATCAATAGGATTGATCAAAAGAAAGCAAGCAACACCCAAAAGAGAGAGATTCATGAATTCAACCTACACATGTGTATCATGATATATAAGTAGTATCATCTTCTACAAGTGGTACATCATTTGGTATTCTCTCATGCAAGCATTGATCAAGAAAGAAGCAAGTCAACCGCAACAAGAAAGTGCACTTGATCTTTAGTGGGACTCAAATCATATGGGTGAAGAATGGAATTCATATTGATATTCATTGGTCTTCACCATGCTCTTAATGGACTTCACATTGCTAATTGGAGATGAAATTTATTTGACTGACATCTACTCCAACATAGCAAAGGTGAAATTGTTTGACATATGCATACATTATTGCTTAGGACATGTTTAGTGCATATAGTCATACATAGTGATCATTCATTGAAAATCAAATGAATTTTATGCTTATAGCCTACCACTATTGCTTGATTGAGTTATGTGATCTAGTGGTTGTATATGAGTTTGTTCATGAGCTAGTAAACCCAAGTACTTGATCTATTTTGGATTGCAATCAAGTGACAAGTACAACCTCTATAAGATAACCGCTAAATGTGTGTGAACAAGCTTAGAGAGGGTTTAAACCGGACTTGGAAGCTTATGCTATTCATTCTAGTTCAAGTCCAACATAGAAGCTCATGAAGAAGAATCTAGTTCAAGCACAAGACAACAATGCAAATGGATATCAAGATGTAACCTTCAAATGGTATCTAGACTTATGCAAATCTTTCAAATAGTATCAACTTTCATATTGGTACTTGTAAAAGATGTCCAGTTCTAGCATACTTGTGATAGCCCACATGTGTCTTCTTTCAAGCAATCCTACACGTGGTATATCACAAGTGATACCTACAAGCTAACAAAAGATCCTCAACCTTAAGTGATCAAATCAAAGTTCTCTTGCTTGCAAAGCTTAGTTGGATGACAATTGCTTTGACCAAAGGGGAGTTGCCCTATTCAATGGTATAATGGTCAATGATCTTACATGAAGAGTCATTCAATACACATATGTTGGTGTCCATCAAAAAGTATCAACCATCTACCCTAGTGCAACCTTTGCATCAATATGAGCATATCTTTTATGGAAATTGATGACAAAGGGGGAGAGATTAGTAAACAAAGATATATTAGTGAATGGACATGCACTAAGAGGGAAAGAGACATGGACATGGACAAGGGAACAAGTTTGAAAGGATCAAAGTCTTTGACTAAGAGATGCACACAAGTAGGGGGAGCAAGCTCATGAACTTGATTGATTGCATTTGATATGTGCATATTCATGTGCTTGCCTTGCATATTTCATAAGTATTATCTTTATATGCATGCTTGTGTAGTGTATGCTAGTTATAGGATTTGAATGATGAATTGATAAACTAGCATGCATAGGTTGGTAAGCTAGATATTTTTGTTCCTACTCGTGGTATCTAGAAACCTTGCTTCTAATGTTGATCTTACTGGGTTTCTAGTGTTTTTAATGATATCTAGCTAACCATGGTGCTAAGGATGAACTTCAAAAGTGCAACTACATGGGTATCTTCAAAGGTTTATCCTATATCCCTTAGCATCACTTAGTAGTGCTAGCACTCCCACAATGTCTATTCATGCATGTGTGCAAAGCTTGATTCAATCTTTGTGAGCACACATGTACGGGGAGCTAACACTACCAAGTCGGATTTTGTGGCATTTATCCAATTCTTGGCATAGAGCTTAAATGATGGATAAATGGCATAATGTCTAAAAATGATCTTAATTTTCATATCTTTGTAGAGTTGTCATCAATTACCAAAAAGGGGGAGATTGAAGGGTCCTTGTGTGATTTTGGTAATTGAGTGACAACTTAGGTGGACTAATATGTGTTTAAGTGATATATACACAGGAGATTAGTTCACAGGTGATTGTGTGATAAAGGAGCTTAATGCACATGAAACATGACATGGAGTTATGTGACCAAGGTGGAGAAGATCAAGATTAGGCTTGGCTTGATAGACCGGTTGCAAGTGTGAAGGGCAAGCGGGTGATTCTTGGCGCCGATGGACCAACACAACGGTGAAGAGCAAGTGAGGTCAAGATCGATGAACCAATACAGTCATGTGATGATATGGAGTGGATCATATCATTTGACAAGTGTTTGATGCATGTGTTTCATCAATATTAGAGATGGAGATGGAGATGGAATGGAATGCACAAGACAAAGGTATAACCATAGGGCATTTCATTTCACCGGTCATTGGTGTGTAGAGAAGTATATGACCGGGTTTAGGATAGATAGCCGTACTATCAAGAGGAGCAAACTTGTTTGCATATCTATTATATAGTGCCACCGTGAGCGATCTAACTTTGTGATACATGAGGATCGAGTGGCGCGGTGAGAACAAGTGAAAATGCTTTGAAAATTATTGTGAAAATGCTAACACACATGTACAAGGTGTGTTGACACAAAATGTGACGCACTGTGCCTAACACACAGCAAGTCGGAAAGCGTAGCTTCAATCTGGTGTCCGGGTGTTTCGAAATCCGGAAATGTGCCAGTCAGTTTGACCTGAAACTAACAAGGGATGAAAATCATTAGATATAAACTGGAACATGTCGGGTGAGACCAGACAGTTCCATATATACGACCCTGAAGCCACTTACGACGACATACAACTATAGAAGCTTTCTACCAACAAGTTTTATAGGTCAGTCGGTTGAGGCAAATATGGAGTACGTAAAACATTGATTGCTGAATGTGTGTGCATGGGAAAATACGTATGAACGAATTATCATTAACTATGAATTAAAGCATAACCAACTCGGCTATCCAACCGAATTGGGGTCCATGATGAAGGAACACGTAAGCAAACACGATCAAACTAATCTAAAGCTTGTATCCGCCGCACGACACCTAACTTTATAAAAGCTCAAACGTAGTTAACATGCATGAACCCGCAACACGTAACAATCTAGATGAAACCGATTCGGCTATTATGAATATAAGATCTATTTATAGATATAAGCAATTACAAAAGCATAGATAAATCTATGAGAAAAGATGAAGCCGAACCGTATCAATCTAGATTGGGCAAAAGAGTGTTACAAATATATAAAATATATATAAACATGCAACACGTAGTAACTTAATGAATCTACTAGATCTTGCCAAATCTAATAGAGCCGGTAACTATCTTGCTTTTGCTAGGCATATCGAGCAAGCACCTGCCGCACGGTATCTGCTCATACACAAAACATAAGCGAAGACTTCTTGATTGTCAAGCAAGGATCCGCCGCACGATCATTGAAAACAAACAAGACTACTTGCATCAACATCTAAATCCACCGCACGATACTAGACATGATAACAAGGTTGTCGGGACTTATGGAGGTCGACGGATCGATGGTTCCTCTCGAAGAACTCGACGACACGACAAAGGACTCGAAATTGGCACAGGGTCGGTTGTATTGTATTGGTTGGGAATAGTTTTTTTTACAATGGTCAAAGGTTTATATTTATACCCTGGTCATGACATGAGTCCTAAAAGGACACGACTACAAAACATTAAAGGAAAAACACGATATATTTAACTCTAGTCTTCCCTTTGGAGTCTTTATTTCCTCAATTGTCGCAATCTTTGTTGCCCGATTCGGCTCTTACTTGCCGTTTTCGTCGCCTCTTCAACGGAAAACCGCTCCTCCTTAGAATAACCGACCGCACGATCATTTGCCGAATTCTTGGAAATTAACCGACCGCATGGACACTCGCCGAATGCTCCGAAACTAGCCGACCGTATGGACACTTGCCGAATGCTCCGAACACCCATCTCCACAAATTTGCTGCGCGCTGGCCCACATGTCATCTTTCTGAGCATACCAAAATCCAGTGTTAACAAGTTGGTGATCACATTTGTGTTGGCACATGTGAAGCTTGGGAGAAGTTGGAAAAGTGTTAGACAGTTCAAAAGAGCCTCGGACAGAGGTCTGGGGGTGTGTGGCAGGTCCGGACCATCGGAGATGGGTCTGGAGGCATACCCTAGCTGGCTCGGGTGAGTAGAAGGATTCAGACGCAGTGTGTGGTCTGGACGCAGGGATCCGGACCAGCGTCCGGAGCTCTGGCGTGCTCTGTTGCTCTCTGTGTGAAAGGAACCGGACTTTGTTGATGGTCCGGACTGAGGACCAGACTTGCGTCCGGAGTGGAAGAAGTGAAGAAGGCGCTCTCGGGTGCGCTTGGGCGCTCGGAGAAATATTTTTGGACGTGGTATACGTTGGCCCAGACCCACACTGTTGCGTGCGTCCGGAGCCACGTGGCGCGCAGAGGCGCGCGCGGGAAGAAGCCGTTTGAATCGGCAGGGGCACCGGACGCAGAGCTGTTGGTCCGGTTGGCGCGTTGCGCGCGTCCGGAGCCTGCGACCGGAGGCTCACTCAGAGTCATTGGCTCTCGGTAGGTGGTGGGTCCGGACGCAGATGATGGTCCGGACCCCCTGTGAAAAGTGCGTCCGGACGTGCAATTAGTGAGCAAAAACGGCTAGTTTCGAGGTATGGCTTATAAATAGCCCTTGGCCGACCCTTGGTTTGGAGTTGAGCACCCTTGGGCCTTTGTGGCTTGTGTAGGAGTGCTTGGATAGCTCTCTAATTCACATACACTTGATAGTGATCATCTGATTGTGTGAGAGAGCGATTACTAGTGTGTTGCTTTGAGAGATAGCTTCGTGTGGCACTAGGTGATCATCTTGCAAGCTCGTGGTGCTTGTTACTCTTGGAGGTTGCCACCTCCTAGACGGTTTGGTGGCTTGTGGATCCGTCGAAGCGCGCAAGAAGATTGTGCAACGCTCCGGAGAAGTGCTTGTGAGTGGTATTGTGCTCGCCTCGCGGGGATCGCGAAGAGCAACTCTAGTTGAGCGTGTCATTGAGCTACCATCACTTGTGGGTGGATTCTTGTGGCGCCCGAGTTAGTGGGCTAGGCTTGTGAACGCCTATTAGCCGCCGAATCACCAAGTGTGTGGTCGACACAACGGGGACTAGCTTGGTGGCAACCAAGTGAACCTCGGGAGAAAAATCACCGTGTCAACCTTGTCTACTCTTCTCGGTGGTTTGCATTCTTCAAATCACTAGCTTGTATTTACTTGTTCATATCTTGTGCTAGTGTTTCTTTGTTGCTCTTGTAACTAGTTTAACTTGTGTGGCTTGGCTAATTACCTTCTAGCTTGTGTAGCTTAGAAGTAGCTCTTGAGTGGCTTATTGGCTTGTGTAGCCTTATAAGTCACATTGCTTAGTTTGTGTAGCTAAATAAGTTGAGCTCTCTAGTTAACTTGTGTAGTCTTGCTAGAGAGCATTGCTAGTGAGCTTAGGTGCTTTGTGCTTTGCTTACTAGTATGAGTAGGAGCTCCCGGTGTGCTTAGAGTACTAGTTGCTTAGGTTTGTATGACCTTGCAACCTAGACCTTTTTTAGATGAGCTTTCTAGCTTTGCACTTTAGTGAACCTAATTAGTATATTTTGTTAGATGCTAAAGTTATAGATAGAGGGGTGTAGTCTTGGCTAGACCAATAGTTTTTATTTTGCATTTGTTTCGGTTAGCTGTGACGCTTAAGTTTTAGAAAGAACTATTCACCCCCTCTAATCCGCCATCTCGACCCTACATCCTCAGAAGAGAACCCGCGAGTCTGATACCATGTAGAAGAGAGCAATTGAAGCCAACTGCTTGTATGTATTGATCTCCATCATATATATAGTCTACATCTCAGGGTGCCTTTGGCAACCGTAGCTAAGCTACTACTGGTGCACGATGTGCACGATTACATATCCTCAACAACTCCGTATGTATGCTTTCGTAGAAAAAGTAGTTGAATTCACTTGCACTTTCGATTCACCGCACCATCTGCCACCAGGTCTTCGCTTTTATCCTCATATATAATGCGTGCCTGGTGAGAGCTTCTGCTCTGTGTCAGACGAAGCACACGGTGTCCCTCCTTTCATAAGTCTCTATCGTTTAAGCCTCCGGCACAGTGACCAAGGAGCAGTAAAACGGGGTCAATTTTCATTCCATCACCGCAGTCCTCTTAATGAACCGGCGTCTGTTCGTTTGCCAAAGTAACACCGTGTTGATGACATGCAAACAGAAGAGGCTAGCACGTACGTCTATCCAAACGGAGGAAACGTTAGATTAGTATCCAAGCTAACGGAATATGCGGCATATAGTAATGAGTCCACGAAAGAAACGAGGCGTCGCCGGCCTACGGAGCTAATACTATAGAGATAAATGAAAAAAAGGAAAACACTCATGCGACGGAGACTTGTGAAAGGAGAGATGTGCCATACGATGTGACATGGACTCGGGGATGGTAGCTAGGGCAACATGCTAACTAAGCGCATTGGGGAAACTCTAAGGGCAGCAGCAGTGCATGCAACACTAATTATTAGCTTTAGCATAAAGTTGTACTCCATGTATACAGAAACGAGCCGGAGGTAATATTCTCCCAACGCAAGTCGGATCTTGCCTCTGCTACAGTCAAAACTGGTTCAACTTTTTATCAGAGTTTTGTCAGTCTTTTAGGTGCTCTTCCTTGCTACAACGCAAGACATATAGCTGCTTCAACTTTTTCAGAGCATGTCATCATATGAGAATTTGACACCCTACAAGGCTAACATTTATAATGATTTAGACACTAAGTGGCATAGGTAGAAGTTCGGGCAGCAGTCCATGTTGGAGCGTTGGCATGGCCTAATAAATTTGGGCTGTAGGATCAAGCGAACGTGTTGAATGAGCTAATTTGAACGATCAAAGCATACGTGGAGCCTAGGGCTATCCGTCAGAGTGGAGCGATCGCAAAGCCTTAAGTCGGGCGATTACATTTTGTGTTTTTTTTTTTTGATAAAAGGGGAGTCCCCTGCTTTTGTATTACCAAAAGCAACAGTTTAACATAGTAACAATGTAAACTTCATACTCACGGCATTAAGCCAGTGTTTGTAACTCAAAGCAAATGAGCCCCAGCATTAAGCGGCACATCAGGCCAGCCAAAATTACATTGGTTAAGACTGAAAGCTGAGCATCCAATTGCCCCGACTCTGATAATAAGTTTGTCTCATCCAACGTCCTTCATTGTAATTGAGGCGATAAGCTTGCCTTGCTCTCCAGCCGTCTGGTGACTTCCTGACGATTACGTTTTGTTACGAGAGAGATGAGCCTTGACCCGAGCCGTTTGGAGTAACGACTGTTCACTGGTGAAGCCGAGCATGGTACAGGAAGCGGCGGCTTCCTAGTCCCCATGTGCGTCTGCCGTCTGTTGCGTTGGGTGTACATGACGCACGCTGAGCCATCCTAAGCAGCAGATACAGACTTTGAAAGCAACCGCACATGAGAAAAGTAGAAAACCAAATCACCTCTCGTCCTCTCCACACGATACATACGTATAGTACACTGTACACAAGTATCGTTCATCAATCCTCGTCTCAACAAGTCGCTCAAAATCGAAAGACTTGGGAGCACGTAGACAGCTCTGTTCCGCAGACTGTCGACGACATGTTTGTTTGGCTGTTTTTTGACTCATAAGTTACGGCTGATACTGTTTTGATTATTTTTCTGTGAGATAAAAACATTGTTTCGATGGCTGATAAACCGACTGATAAGACAAGAAAAACGACGGAGCGCAGAGAGTACGGCGTCTCTCCACGTCCCGCTCCCGCACAGCATGACCGGAAAAGCGGACGCCTTTGCGTTGCGTCAGTGCGAGTGCGTGCATGAACCGCGCCGCCGCACCGGCTGGTGATTCTTGTCGCGCGCCCGCCCATTTTGGCACCGGGCGGTGCCGTGTACAAAGACCACGGCCGCGGCTCCCTGCTGCAAGTGGGAGGTGGAGATCCGGGGCAAAGTTTTCTTTGATGAGCCGCTGTTGTCGCGTCAGGAAACTGTGGCGTTCGTTACATGTCGATCTTCCGTTCCAGGTAGGCAACGTCTCCTTGTCATACACTCCTACGTACAGTATTTAGTACTCCTACGCCGTTAATAAAGAACAAATTCCTTGAAATAATCGATGTTCGCTAATAATAACCAAACCGGCCCTGTTTATCCGTGTTGAGTTCATTTTTTTTTTCGGCTGAACAGAAATTAATCCGAGCCGCTCGTCCGGGACAGGGTGCGGAAGTGTTTCTTTCTTGCACGGATGCCATTGCCGGCATCTCATTGTGTGCTGAAGCGGATTCTTCTCCCTTGCTCATTGTTACTAGCTTCTATGGCTGCAGCCTGCGTCTAGTTTCTTGCGCAAGACCTCTCCCTTGCTGATGAGGAGCACTTCATACTGAGAAGCATCACCCAGGTGGCCAGGCCAGGTAGGGGAATTTACATTTTTATGTTTCTTGTGAGTTATTGGCCTGCCAAAAATTGGAGATGCCCTTTACCCATCATTTCCCCCCTTTTCGGTGACCTCCACATTTCTTCCTCTGTCACTGGCTCTCAGTGTCGTGTTATCCTTCTGGCTGGACTGGAGCAGGCGGAGCCCAGGTGTGGCGAGATATTTCTTCTCCTTCCCTCTGATGATTTTTCTCGGTTCCACTCAAAAAGAAATTCCATGGATTCTTCATCAAGTTATTTTTTTGCTCCATGGATTGCTTGTTCTGATGATCTGATCCTTCGCTAGATCTCACTCGTGTTCATAAGCACGCCTTTGCCAGTAGAACTCCCTGACACCGTACTCTTGTTCACCCACGGCCAACGGGCCAAGAACTCACTCAACATGCGAGGCTTCCTCTTTTTATCTCACCAACACCCGCCGCCGCCGCATCCGCGTCCGAATCTCAATCCCCACGGACACGAATCTGACGCTGCGAAAATCTTTCCGCCATGAAGCAGGAGTGGCGGAGGCGGCAACACCAGCACCAACACCGGCACCACAGGCCGCCGCCGCGCCTCGAGCTGGCGATGGCGCACGCGCGGGACGGCCACGAGCACGAGGACGAAGCGGAGGCGGCCGTCTGCCTGGACAGCAGCGACTCCGAGGCGGGCGAAGCGCGCGGCGCGGCGGGGCGCGTGCCGCCGTGGCGGGACCAGCTGACGGCTCGCGGCATGGTGGCGAGCCTCGCCGTCGGCGCCATGTACAGCGTGATCGTCATGAAGTTGGGCCTCACCACGGGGCTCGTCCCCACGCTCAACGTCTCCGCCGCGCTAATCGCCTTCGTCATCCTCCGCGGGTGGACGCAGGCGCTCGCCCGCTTTGGCGTCGCCACGCGCCCCTTCACCCGCCAGGAGAACACCGTCGTCCAGACCTGCGCCGTCGCTTGCTACAGCATCGCCGTCGGAGGTAAGAGACGTGCGGTGCGGAGTTTTGTGATTGATTGAATCTTCCGTTCTTGTCTGTGGTGGCTGGTGACCTCGGATTGATGATGCTGCCGCAGGTGGGTTTGGCTCCTTCCTGCTTGGGCTGAACAAGAGGACCTACGAGATGGCCGGGGAGGAGACGGAAGGTAACGTGCCGGGAAGCTACAAGGAGCCCGGCATTGGCTGGATGACTGGCTTCCTCTTCGCCGTAAGCTTCGTCGGGATTGTTGCGCTGATACCTCTAAGGAAGGTCGGTAAACTGAGCTCTCTTATTTATTCCCAACTAGTCAAGAACTGCGACATTATACCTTTGTACTTCTAACCCAATCCTGTTCCGTTCCCCATTATTGCCCGTCAAAATGTTGATCCTCTGGTAAGAAGTAAAATATGCAATTTTTATCTTTCCACCATCCTGCTATTTTCTTTTAAAAAAAGTTACTCTTTGAGTACAAAACAGAAGTGAAGTTCTCAAAAGAAAAGAAAATGATTTCTTGGCTGTCTCTCTCTTCCTTGACGTCATGCACTCATGCGTGAGCCTTAAACATCTGTCTTGTTATCTTGTTGGTTTGTGAACGTCAGCTTATTTCAGGTTTGGACAAGTGTTCCTCAAGGATTACTAATAGGAGGGGAAAAAGGACAAAAATTCTTAGGTTTAGTTAGGCACTTTACTTTTGGCGATGGGTAGTATTTCACCATTTCCACCATTTGATTGATGGTTTCCTTATTGCCCCTACTGGGCACCGTCTGCTGATTGAATTGCGTGTTGCTAGATTATACGGTCACAAGGGTCTGATACCTAGACAAGTACGTCTGGTTTGACGACGACTGGTTGGGGCGATGATCCAAACCACTTGTGTTTCTCCATACTGAATGCTGTTTTTTTTTACTTATGGATTGAGGTGCACATTGCCAAACGGAATGCATATTTTAAATGTGAGGAGATACTTGTTACTACAACTTTGAATATCCATTTAGCTTTACTCAACTAGAAACATAACTAAACAAACATCAATATCATTATCCTTGCCTTTGTTTTTGGCCTTTTGGGATAAACATATTGTTTAGATAATGGAATAAATAGTAATGTGGCTTCTGCGTCCATAGATGCATAGAGCTGCAATTGTTACATTGTTACAACCAGACAACCAGTGTTGGCTGAATAAAAGTTAACAAGTAGTACAAGCGCACCGACACGCATAAGTTGATAAGCTCATGGACAAAGTCGATAACTGAACATGTATCTTGTGAGCCCTTTAAAAAATGGACTCGATTCCTCTGAGTTTTTACACATGCTATTTCAAGAACTTCTGGAAATTATTAGGCTATTTGGTGTAAGTGGATGGTGGAAATCTGCTACTGACGTTGTACTATTTCAGATCATGATAATTGACTATAAATTAACTTACCCAAGTGGTACTGCAACAGCTGTGCTTATAAATGGATTCCACACCACTCATGGAGATGCAACAGCAAAGTATGTCATTCTCTCACATAACTGAACCTGTAGATTCAGACAACATTTCAATTTATTGAATGGTTTTTTTGTGTATGTTCATGATAGGCAGCAAGTGAATGGGTTCACAAAATACTTTGCAATCAGCTTCTTTTGGAGCTTCTTCCAGTGGTTTTACTCAGGTGGAGACAATTGCGGGTTTTCACAGTTTCCCACTTTTGGACTTAGAGCTTGGAAACAAAGGTAACACTAGTCTTTTGGTTCATTAGCCATTCAAATTAGTTCCTGACCAATAAAAAAATTCACCTGATGTGATATATGCTTCTTGGATTTCAGCTTTTTCTTCGACTTCAGTCTAACATATGTCGGTGCTGGGATGATTTGCTCCCACCTTGTTAATCTGTCTCTCCTTCTTGGTGCACTTCTCTCATGGGGAATAATGTGGCCACTGATCAGTGATTTAAAAGGGGATTGGTATCCTGCAGATATGCCAGAGAGCAGCATGAGAAGCCTGCAAGGTTACAAGGTTTGTTACCAGTTCCATTTCGTTAGTGCAAATCTATCAGTCATGTCTCACATACCTTCTCTTATTTTCTAGGCCTTCATCTGCATAGCGCTCATCTTGGGAGACGGTCTATACAATTTTGTTAAGGTTGTTGCATTCACTGTTAAGAGTCTGCTTGACAGATCAAGACTGAAGAATGCAAAGAAAGGTGAATAGTCTGATTAACTTTTTTTTTTTGGGTGTGAATATGATCTTATGAGTCTCATCCTATTTCTAGAGGAAGACAATCCAGTGCTTGATGAAATTCAGCGCAATGAGGTTTTTACAAAAGATAGTATCCCCACATGGCTAGCCTACTCTGGATATCTTGCACTATCAGTTGTTGCTGTGTTTGCCATTCCCTTGATGTTCCATGAGATGAAATGGCACTATGTTATCATAGCATATTTATTGGCTCCGGCATTGGGTTTCTGCAATGCCTATGGTGCTGGCCTTACTGATATCAACATGGCCTACAACTATGGAAAGGTTGCGCTCTTCATTCTTGCGGCCTGGGCTGGGAAGGACTCTGGTGTTGTTGCTGGCCTAGTGGGCTGTGGTTTGGTGAAATCACTGGTGTCAATATCCGCTGATCTGATGCAGGACTTCAAGACTGGACATCTTACATTAACATCACCTAGATCAATGATTATTGCTCAGGCTATTGGCACTGCCATGGGCTGTGTCATTGGACCGCTGACATTTTTTCTGTTCTACAAGGCTTTTGACATTGGAAACCCTGACGGGTACTGGAAGGCACCATATGCTCTAATATACCGCAATATGGCAATTCTTGGTGTCGAGGGCTTCTCTGCTCTGCCCCTACATTGTTTGCAGCTGTGCTATGGATTCTTCGGTTTTGCAGTGGCAGCCAATCTGATGAGGGACCTCTTGCCACCAAAGTATGGCAAATGGGTTCCTCTACCAATGGCAATGGGGGTTCCCTTCCTAGTTGGTGCGAGCTTTGCCATTGACATGTGTGTGGGGAGCTTGATAGTCTTCATCTGGCACATGGTTGACAGAAGTAAAGCATCTTTAATGGTGCCAGCAGTTGCATCTGGGTTGATATGTGGCGATGGGCTTTGGATATTCCCTGAATCCTTGCTTGCCTTGGCCAAGATCAGTCCACCATTGTGCATGGCATTCAGGTCTTCACACTAGAGGAGTACATATGAGAACAGCCCATGTCTATCCGAGAACATATTGTCATGCCAAGTTCGTCCATAATTAGTTGGGATGTGATACATGCAGGTAGGTAAAGATACAGTACCTATCTGGATGTTACCTACATATAATAATGTAATGTGGCGCCCAGTAAAATTTAGGGTTACCCTAAGATTTATCATATGCAAGATGATTCATCACATCAGAACAATGGTACATTTGAGAATTTCACCCCAGTGGTGATGGATGGATGCAAGTGCTTGTAGTGGCCAAAATTTTGCACCATAGATTGAAATAGTAACATGTACCCCATCACCCCTATAGTTTAATATGGATCCACAAGTTGCAGCATACAAAGCATCTTCCGAGGCCAGCTGATCATATTGTCAGTTGTCAATTTCCAGCTGCTTTTGGTAAAAGAAAAATGCAGTCAGATATATATAGAAGTGGATTCGGTGAGTTTTCAGATGATGCATGACAGTGAATGGTTAGCGAACTATGTATATAAATTGATGTATGTTTTTGCCATAACCTGGATTCACAAGATGCAATATATGTAGTAAAGAGGCATCTTCGTCAGGCATCTGATACAATTGTAAAGTCGTCTGTTCATCTTTTTATTATAAACTAAATGCAGTCAGTTATATATCGACATAGATTGTGAATCATCAGGTGATGTATGGCTGTGAATAGTTAACAAAAGATGCATATATGGTTATGTATACTAAACATGTCTCTATGAAGAAAAAGAAACTGTACCCATTCAACAAAATCAATCCAATGAGACGTTGTTTAAAAAAAAAACGTCGTTGAACATTCCACGGCGCATATTCCTGTCAATGTCTCTACATCTGATCACTCCTTTTCTGAGAAAAAGTGGGACATTTGGTCCCATCAAATCAGAAATTTAGTGAAATCTTTGAAGGATAGGAATCTCAACCTGGCTTTTTCTCAAGGCAAACGTCCCATGTTTGGCATGAGTAGCTTGGTTGACTCCACCCATTCTGCCATGATAAGGTTCTTGAAGCAGAAGTAACCCTAACCCTCACTACTAATTTATTTCCCTGTCAATTTCTAGGGGCTCATACTTACATCACTAGCCCACAAAGTAAAGAAGAAGACAGTAAAATAGTACCCCGGATATGCGTGACCACTTGTGACTTGACCAGACACGAAACGAAAGTGCTTTCTTCCGGGCCAAAAAAGAAAATAAGGGGGTGTTTGGTTGTGGGATTTTTTTTTAATCTCTTGTCACATCGGATATTTGATACTAATTAAATAAATTAAATATAATTTATATTATAAAACTAATTACAGCGTCAAGTAGTATTTCACGAGACGAATCTATTAAGTCTAATTAATCCATCATTAACATATATTTACTGTAGCACTATATTGTCAAATTATAGACTATTTTATATTAATAGATTTGTTTCGTAAAATAGTCTTCGACTGACAAATTAGTTTTATAAATAGTCTATATTTAATACTCATAATTAGTGTCTGTAACCAAACACCCCCTAAATCTCGAAAGAAGGCAGGCGTGATGCTTGCAGCCCACAGATTGTGCCGAAAACAATACAGTAAAGTGATCAGTTACAGCTGCCGTTTCTTTCTTGGCTTTCTTCTGCCCCCGAACCCCGTGGTGTTTTTTAGGATGAAAACGGTACGGATATTTATTCGACCATCCGTCCAACCAAATTCGTTTAGAGGAGTTTAGATCTGTCCGTATCCGAGTTCGAAGATTAACATCCGATACCATATCCATATCCGAATACTAAAATCGGTATATTTATGATGTTGATATCTAATCATATCTTATCCGATATTTTTGATACGTATTCGTATTCGAATTTGAATCCGAACAGAAAAATGAAAACAAATACAATATCATTCGTATCCTATCCGTTTTCATCCTTAGTGCTTTTCCGCGCACGTCGCGGTCCAGCTGACGCTGCCAGCGCGTGAAAACCCGAATGGGATGGGTCGGGCCGGGGGCATCTTGGAATGCCAGTGCTAGGACTAGGAGGGGAGCCCAGGACCTTCTCCCACGCGACGCGAGAGCCGCTCGGCGTGGATCGACGCCCATCAGACGTTTCACTGATGCCTTTTGCTTATTGGAGATCGGCATCGTCCAGACCTGGTTGGGACGCTCATTGGAGTGCTCCCTGGAGTACGTCTGAACCGAGGCCTGAGATGGATGGATGGATGGATGGATGGATGGATGGATGGATGGATGGATGGCGCAGGGTGTCGCGGAATCTTTGGCCCGCCTACTAGGCTACTGCCTACGGCCCTAGCTAGCAGTGATTTTGCATCGGCTTTGTGCCATTGATGGAGCAACAATAATACACTTTGTGCAGTCCTGTTCGATTGATTGGTAACGTACAGTACTCCACTCCACTCCCGGTCGAGGTTGACGGTCCAGGGCTTGCCTTGATCCAGCCAGCCATCGGAAAGGAAACGGGAATCGTATGCTCGGCAGTCGGCACCGGACCCGGACTCTCTGCCTGCCGTAGTATTGTCTGTCGCCTGCGCTTCTGATTCAGCTTGCCATTTGGTGGGTCGGCCTGCCTCTCTCACCGCAAGGGCTCGAGAGCTGCCAATCTGCCTGCCTGCCATGGCCCATGGGAATGGGATCATCTTTCGAGAGCCACCGCCAAAGCAACGAAGCAAAGCATATTTGCGGGGCCAGAACGGAATTCTCGTACGTACAAGACCTAAACAAGTCGCTGCCGCTACTTGGAATACGTAAAGGTGGAGAGGGGAACCGACCCCGTACGTGTAAACAGATTCCAGCAAAAGTTTCAGAGCATACTGGGATGGAGGGGCATCTGGATGGACCATCGTTACTCCGTCCACAGACTGACGATGCCATGTAAGCAGAGCGATGATGTCGAATCTTGAGAGTTGTTAAGGGGATGTTTCATACTGCGAATAAAGTTTAGGAGGTGTGTTAGAGTAATAGGACTAACACCTCATATGAGTACTATTCTTATTACTCTAACATCCCCCGCAGTCACAGATACGGTGAGACTGGAGAAGAAGCTGACAAGCTAACATCCTCCGCAGTCATAACAGTCGATGCGTCGTATATACTGTGGCTGGAGAAGAAGCCGATGAGTCCTCATGCAAGACGGTAGCCCTTTATGTTGATGTCGAGATAGCCGAGCGTGAGGGCGCAATAGTCGTGGTCGTAGAAGCCGTGCTGAAGATTGCTGAGATCGACGTAGTTATTATTGGGTTACCGTGTCGATGGAGCTGCAGCTAGACAATATAGTATTATTTCTATTACTCTAACAAGGTGTCATAAGTTATGGCTAATTTATGACATAATTTTTTAAAATCTAATTAATCTATGATTAGTATATATTTATTGTAGTACTGTATTGTCAAATCATGAATTAATCAGATTTAATAAATTCACCTCATAAATTAACTTCGATCTATACAATTAGTTTTATAATTAGTATATATATAATATTCCTAATTAGTGTTAAATATTTAATATGACATAGACTAATAAAGTTTAAAAGAGTATATCTAAACACCCCTAACTTGCTCTGGTTATGGGCAAGGGCAAGGCTAACGATGGGCGATTGAGCGGTGTCGCCTTCACAGAAAAGCAAAACCGCCTGTATATACAGTACGTGTCCACCACACTGAGCCGGAGGAGTCGTACTCCTACAGTACAGTATATCCTTCTAGTACTGTTGCAGGAGGTGACCCGGCATCCACTCGGCCCAGCCCAAAAGTCCTGAGAGAGACCACACGACAGCTGTAAGCGAGCAACGATGTAGTAAGGTTTTGTTTGCTTACGCTTACCTCGGGTTTTATATAAACAACTTGTATAATTGAGTGTTTACTTCAAGTGGCCAACAGACGTCACCTCCTTATATTATCAAGGCTCTACAAATATAAGATGTTCCAGACTAGTTTGTTTTTAATTCTGTTTGTATTCCATACCTATAAAACAGGATTATACAATATGGTGGGCAAACCAACATGGCACTAGGGGTTTTTTTTACCCCCTTCTGCTCCTTAAAAAACCCAACATGGCACACCATATTATATTTTTCTAGCACCCTGTCTCACATATCATAGAGTCATTTTCATATTCAACTTTGATACAAGTATGACTGTGGCACCGACCAAACAAGCTCTTATCCTCAACGGTGAAAGATGAAAGATGATACGTCTTTGTGAACTGATGTTATCCTTGCTTTAGATGTCTTCTGCATAACGTTTTACCGAGTCAAAATGTGAATCTGAAGCTACTTACCATTTTAGGAAAGTTTCACTTGAAGTTTTAAGCTAAAAAAACACGAGCCCGGAAAGCTCCTCGAGGAAACGCTATGTCGTAATTGAGTGTTTACATATTATATCCATTTTTTTTCAGAAATCGACCGTGCAGGTCATGGCTTGTTAACATGCTCAAGCAATGCAAAAGGAAAGCATTTGTGCAAGTGGATACACATACACTAGTGCGGATGATTTTTTTTCTTTTTTTTTTGTGAACAACACTAGTGCGGATGAGTTATTTGGAAATCGGACATATACAGTAGTACATATAGGAAAGGCACTCTATTTTTTATGGAGGAAACCCTATATATATACTTTTATAAAAAGCAAAAAAGGCACTCTATTAGCCACAGAGGCATACAAAAGATATGAACACACCACATCTGTTTTGCACTTGTGCACACTAGACCACTTGTGGTTGTGCTCTACACACAGGCTTTAGCTATTCTGCGTCATCTTCATAGAAAATTCTTTGTCAAAGAGTTGCAGACTGATTTTCTGCCAGGTACTCCGTACTAGTAGTTGCAGACTGATCACGGTAGTTTTCTTCCATGAAAAATACTGAAGCAAGCACCTGCAGCTGCTTCCACTAAAAATACACCTCATAAACCTTTTCTAGTAAGGAAACGCCCACCTTTTTCAGTGCCTGGCAGCTGGAACAGCACTACGCTACGGAAGAAGAAGAAGCTGCCAAGCGGCGGCCGAGGTCCGAGGCTTGGCAGCTCAATTGGAGTGGAGTGGAGTGACGTGTCCAGAGAGTAACGAAACGAAACGAAACCTCCAAAGGAAAGGAACGTCCTTTTTCACAGGTCGAGGAAGCCGGTGGTGCGCCACACGGCGTTGCGCACGCGCCGGAGGTCACGGCCCTTGAGCGTGCGGCCGGCGCCCTCCATCACCGACGCCGCCGCCGCAGCGCGGCGCGCGGCTATCTCGTGCGGCGGCACGACGGGCTCGCCGTCGTCGTCGTCGTCGTACGCGGCCTGCAGCTCCGCTTCCCGGCGGCGCCTGTCCGCCGCCGCCATCGCCTGGGGCCAGGCCGGCACGGCGACGGGGGCCGACTGGTGGTACGTCTGCGGCTGCCCGGCGTGCTGTTGTCTCTCCGGGTGCGGGCGCGCGACGGCCGGGACGGGCGCGGTGGGCGCGTGGTGGTGGTCGTCGGCGAGGAGCGCGGACAGGCCCATGCTGCCCGCGGGGAAGTGGTGGCGCGACGACGTCGAGATCGGCCTCCGGAGTCTGCTGCTGGCGGAGGACGGGGACGGGGACGGCGTCGGGGTGGGCGACGGCGAGGAGGCCGCGGAGGTCGAGGACGAGGAGGAGGAGGACCAGACGACGTCGCGCTCGTCGAGCTCCAGCGGGTCCTGCTGGACGCCGCTGCCGCCGTGGGCGGCGCTGGGCGCGTCATCGGGCTGCTTGAGCAGGCCGAGGAAGCGGAGGGACGGGGAGGCGGTGCTGACCAGGCGGCGGCGGGGCGTGGCCATGGCCAGCAGTGCCTCGGCGAGCTCAGCCTCAGCTCAGCTCAGGCCTCAGGCGCCCGCGTGTGTGTGTGTCGTGGTCGCCACTGGCCCTGCGCGTCGCGGCCTCGCGGGTCTCGGCCTCTGCTTTGGGCGCGTTATTATTGGCGGCCTGCGTACGCCAATGTTGGCGATGGGCGGGTGGGCAGTGAATTATTGAGGCGTGATGGCGACAAAAGGGGAGGGGTCTCGTCTCTCGCCCGGGCGCTCGCGACCCCGCCGTGTCGACTCGACTCGACTCGACTCTTCGCTCGTGTGCGCGCCGGGATTGTGGTTGTCTGACTGCCGCGGCCGATACTGTATATCCAATCCAATCCACCTTTTCGAGGATTTGTACGTGAAATCTGTGGAATCATTCATTCCGGGTCCGGGCGAGGGCGAGCCGCCTCCCACGGAAATCGGAAGCGCAGCGCAGGGACTGCAGGAGCAGGAACACGACATTGCCGGCGACGGCAGCTGGGAAAGATTGACGGTGACAGATGAGTAAAAACAGAAGCCCATGATGTAATACTCGGAGTTGCGGTAGGCGCAGGTAATAATCAACACGTCAAATACGTCACTGGCCTTGGCCGAGGGCAGTTCGTGGTTTGGTTTACGGTGTGCTTGCAGATAAAACGTATCGGCGATCGTTTGCATACCTGTCGATTAAACATATGGGCGTGTTTGGATCAGTTTGTTGTAGTATCTAAACTAACACAGTAGTGTCTGCATGCATCCGCACGAATCACGGAGCGATTCACAGGATACCTACCACAACAACAAAAACAAATTTCCACTGGGGGCAAGGGAGAGACGGTTGGGATAATAATTAGACGTCGCACTCGGCGATCGATATATATAATAGCAACATAAAAAATCAGGCTGCGATTTGTTTTTGTATGCCTCATCATAAGTGCTTCATGGGACTTGTGTGATGATTATTCCAATGACTTTTGTATGGCCAGACATTTCTTTCTTTTCAATGAAATGGAAAAATCGAGAACCTAGCTAGTTTTAGTGGATAGTTTCGCGTTGTTATTTTCAAAACTAACATACCATATAAGATATAATGAAACTTGGATGAAACACACACTTCCAATGCAAAGTTTTATTCTATAGTTTTGTAGTCATTTAATTTAATGTCGGGTTCGGATTTCGGGTTCTATTCTATGCCCACCCCTACTTGGTCTAATGGGCTTGATCCTCCCACATACGCGATATTGCACGCCCAAGCCATGGGCCTGGGCAGGGCCATCTTCCGGTGATGATCGGAGCCCAGTTGGGAGGTTTTCAAGTAAAAAGGCAACAATCCCCGGTTCCATCAGTTGGGATACGCCGTCCGTGGAGGATCACAGCGACGGCGCCAGGTGGCAGCTGCCCTCGCCCTCCACGACAAGTCGACAACGGATGGGGGCAGCCGGGCACCGCGGATGTCGGTGACCACGAGTCACGAGTTCCTATAATCTTATGGATGCAATGCGTCAATGCTTTGAGGTTCTTTTTTATATATATAAAAAAAAAGAAAGATGTGCTCCGTGGGCTTCCAGCACAACAGCAGCACGTACAGGCGTGCATGGAGTGCGTCACGAATGACGGAGCCGCCAGCCTGGATGCTCGACGCTTGATGAGTCTGACTGTATTTCCATTTGCCAATTGGCCAGAAAAAGGGATCGAAACCAGGTGCATACGAAATGGGCCTCCAGCCATCCCCCGTCTTAACGGGAGGTCGGGAGCGGTCCAGACCGAAAACCATAGTACCACTAGTCCACTACCAGTCTACCATACTGCAGTATTTCTTTCGGATAGATGCAGACAGGCAAGAGTGCTAGACTCCGTCGTCAAACCACAACGAAGCAATTAGGAACGACCAACGAATCTCATCGCATCTTATAAAAGGAAAAACAAAGGAATCAGAAACACACACAATTCATCCACAGAAATGACTAGCACTACAACTATGAACCAAGTGAGAATGTACATTAGGATTACCTGAAAAGAACCACATGAATACATGATCGAGTCCCAAAAGCAAAAAAAAATGTGGACCCGTACAGGAAGAAGATCCCAAGGGGCAAGGGCACCGCACAGGAGTTGTTAGCTGTTACATCTCACCGAGTTCTCACAGCTCTTCATGAGACGCCAGAGTTTGGCACGAAGTAACTTCTGTCGACCAATCTCAGCACTATTCCGTCAAAATATGATGGGAGGAGGCACCACAGCAACACAAAGCCCGTCGATAGTGGCTCCGTCGGAGGAAGTATCATGGCATCCCCGTTCTTCTTGCTCAACATTCCAATCACGCTCAACCGCATTCCTTCTCTGATATACCTGTAGTCATGTGAGATCATACTGTTCAGTTTACAAGGGTTCAACATACATAGTCCTTAGAAAAAAGGGAATAGATATTCTGGATCATTTGATTACCCTTCCTCGAGACGGATAAGCTGAGCTTCTTCAGAAGAAAGGTTTCTTTCTTCGAGCCAATACTTTAGAGTGGAAGATAACTCAGTGTCACTGCTTGTTGTCACCAGAAGATTTTCATCGATCAGAGGCACAACCTTTGAGTGGTGCCCAGCTTTCACCAAGGCTCTTTTACCTGATTTTGCATCCGTTATGTAGAAATCAGCAGCAAACCTCTGCCCAACCCCACAGAATGTTTGAATAAGAAATATATCACATTTGACAGAGATTATACATTTTTATAAACTTTAGACTTTTTAGAACTTGGAAAGTCATATTAGTGAACAATATTAATTGAAACAAAATATTAAATTGACTCTTCAACAAATACAACTGAGAAACTCTACCGTAAAACTACTGTCAGGGGAAGAACAATACAAAGTTTGTTGATCTTTACTCAGTATCTTGCAAGAAACAGAAGAATATAGGTGTTGCAATACAATATACTGGAACTGAAACTAAAGCAACAGAAAGAGACTTGGGTTATTCTATATTTCTATTGCTAGCACTAGCATTATCATTCTGAAAAAAGGGAATGTTTCAGATGAAATTGGATTGCATTAGACTCCTGTAGGGCATGACAAACAAAGGAATTAACACATCAGGGCCTACAGGAGAAGATAAGGAAATGATCTACTTGACTACTTATATGTTTTATATAAAAACAGGTATGAAGACATTGAAATTGAGAGCATAAGAAAACAAAGCATTATTACCTCAGCATGTGCTAATTTCCACTTGGAACATTGATACCAAGGATTCAGTGTCATGGAGCCCCATCTAGCAGATTTTCTTAAAAGAGTAGATGTGTATACACAATTCTCAACCTTCTCATATGAAGAGATCAGTGAAATATCACCGCATGAAACAAACTGCATGAAAGAATGAACGGCAAATTGAGATTAGAATACCAGGAATACCATACCAACTCATGCGTGATTGGGTGATTGCAAATATTAGCGCTCACATGAAAGAAAACATAAAGCACCATTGGTACCAAATATGAGAAATGCAAGCTGTACTGAAAAGGAGCAGTTCCTTGCTCTTATTCCGACGGTTTTATCACTAGAAACTGAGAATCCAAAGTAACAGCTATTAATAGATAAGGTACTGTCAAAATACTCGACATAAAATTCGGAATTTCGGACAAGGGTGGGCTATCTGTCTCTCTATTTATATATCCCCTTTGCAAGGTCAATGCACCTATGTTTTTAAGCTGCTGTTCACAGATATCGAGTGCAAGTGAATTAAGTGCAGAGAAACGTAATGCAATTGCGAACACCAGCTCAATTGCAAAGCATAAATGCTGCAAGTTCACAGCGCTGAGCACAATTTCTTAGACCAATTGAGGAAAATTCGTGATGAATGAAATGCAAAGCGCGTGGGAACGGCAACCATACTCCGGTGATCTTAACGAGCTGGCCATCGGCCGCCACGCGGAGGCTGGAGGCCTGGAGCCCGTCGACGAACCGGCGCAGCGCGCGGCCCGACGCGGCGGTGGCGGCATTCCACAGAAGGAACGCCGCCACGCCCGACGAGAGGAGGACCGCCACCACGAGCAGCGCGGCGCTATGCACGACGGCGAGGACGAGGGCGCCGACCCCAAGGCCCACCGCGAGCAGCGCGGCGACCGCCCACGCAGCAGCCCTCGGGAACGGCGCGGGCGCACCCGCGGCGGCGGTGGCGCAGAGGTCGTTCAGAGATGCCGCCGACGCCGAGGTGGCAGCGTCGGCGTCGGCGTCGGTGGCGTCCTCGTCGGCGGTGGCGCCGCGTCGCTTCCCGTCCTCGTGTCCCCCCGGAAGCATAGTGGCACCGGCTTGGTGGTTGCGGGGTGGGGGCGGCTCGCCGTCACGGCTCTCGGCTCTTGGCCCTGCGCCTTTTGACATTTTTGTCCTCGTTTCTCCGTGGACCGTGGGTGGGTTTGGTATTAACGTGCAGTTTAAGGAAACCAGCTGTGGTACTTATCATGCTGACGTGCGGGACCACGCTAGTCCTGGTCCCAGTCGTCAGCACAACAAAAGCTAGACGATGAGGTGCAGTCGTACATACGTACAAGTGCATCCGTGTTACTTTTTGTAGCAAAAAGAACGCGCACAGCTCATACAGCACATGACAGGTGGGTCCTCTAGCGTTGTACAACGGGCGTCAGCGACTGTTTGCGAGTCACCAGCCCGTGGGCGGAGCATGGGCACGGCGGGATCAGGGCATCAGGCGTTGCGTGCTCATATGAGGTGGTGAGGGACTGCCTCTGAGCGAGTGACTGACACTGAATCAGCTGCTGGATTCGTACCCGCACCGTTTGGACGACTCACACCTGTGTCTGACAAGTGGTCCCAAGGGCCCAGAGTTATAGATCAAGTCGAGCAGGTGACGTGGGAACGTGCTGAACAGAATGATTAAGAAACTGATGATGATGACAGTGGTTGAAGGCTTCAAGCTGCCTTTTTTCGGTGGATTAGTTAACAGTAAGCCCATCCAAACGCAACGAGTATGACAGGTGGTCAGGGGTCTAATCTATTTTTTCCTTTCATAGGCTGTGTTTAGTTCCAACTTTTTCTCCAACTTTCCATCATATCCCCATCACATCGAATTTCTATTCCTCGTCACATCAAAATACTGGCACATATATAACGTATTAAATATAGATGAAATAAAAAACTAATTGCACAGTTTTGTTGTACTTTACGAGACGAACATTTTAAACCTAATTAATCAATGTTTGAACAATTATTACTAAATAAAAACAAAATTACTACATTGTAACATGATAAGTGATACAAAAATTTTTTTTACACCAATTCCAGCATCTAAACACAGCCATACTCTTCTCGAGTTTGAATCCCCCGCTTCTCCCAAGACAGGTAGTGACTGTAGACTCGGACTGCCGACTGCGGCAATCTGCTCTGAATGAATAGTTACAGGCACAGAAAACGTTAGCCCATTCGTCGACGGCTCGACGCTGTGCTCCGCCCGATGTCTCTCTGGCGCACTGCACTCTGGTCCATTCAAGATAGATAGGATATTCGTGTATAGAACAAATACGAATAATTTGGATATCTATTTCCATGCTTCCACACTACAGTACGATAAGAGTACAGTACAGTACTCCCTGGGCCAAACCGTCAAAATGCTGAACCGCAAGATAGGAGTACAGTACTCCCTGAGCCACTGAATATTTGTCATTTTTTTCTTCCGTATCGCGGGTTTGATTAGATTTATAAAAATTAGTTATAACATTTGTATATCTAATTAATTTTTATGAAAAAATTTTCAAACAACGATACACCTAACGATATTAATTGTGTAATGTAAATATTAATTTTTTATATAAATTAGTGAAAATTATTTTTCAAAAAAGGAGAATATAATAGATGAAAAATACGAATGTTAGTATAGTATTTATATTTATTTTACTTTAAATTTTTTTCTTTTTGGCACTTTTTTTTGCGACATCGTCGGCGTGGGCATGGCCGGAGGGGTGTGGGTGATGCAGACAACGGCGTCACGGGAGCCTCGGATGGTTGGCAATTCTTGGACGCCAAGTCGCCAACGAGGGAGCATTGTTTTGGCCGGGTAGTTCCATGGAGTTGGGCTTTCCCTCCCAAGTAGTACTAGTAGTAACCACGAGTTTGTAGGCCGAATACAGCGAGGTGGGCGGCGGTGGCACTGACTGGGCCTATGAAAATCTCTTAACAGCTGGGCTGAAAATGTCTTAACCCTACTGAACGTGAGGGGAAGGCCAAAATAAACATCCCTATTGAACGTGAGGGGAAGGCCCAAATAAACATCGGGTGGTTACTTGTGTTGTTCGCACTTACTGCTCCGGCTTTCAGGATCTTTCGATTATTATAGGTGTAAAAAAAAATCTGATCAGCCACAGTTGGGGACTGTATGTCTTGTTTATATACACTGCCACTCGTACGTACTACTACGACCGTCTTTGTACTACACCTTTGTTTGCCACTAACTCTTCGGTGTACTACGAACGTGGTGTGAGGTGTGATCCTTATTACAGATCATTATTGGAGGAGTACCTTGTGTTGCTGGTGGCTGGTGCACGATGCAAGCTCTATCGAGTATGCTAATGATCTGGTCAATCAGTCAGTCATTCATTCAGTCAGTCACCGGGCAAGCTAGCTCGACAAGACAACGACTCACCGTGTCCGCTCGGACCTCCACGGGTGCAACCTCGAACTTGGCAAAGAAAAGCAGAGCTCAGACTGTGCTCGCCGGCCGCCGTTGCGCTTGCTTACTAGTACCACACAGTACGTAGAATTGACACTTACCAACCGTGCTCGTCTTTTCCGCGCGCACCGCCGTCGGCTAAAGCTGCCCGGCCACTACCGCGGCCAGCAGCCCAGTTGAAAAGAGATCGATCGGGCCACTACCGCCTGCCACCTACTGTACGACGCGCCCGCGATTGGGACGGGACGCCTTGTCCGCGCCTGGTCACGGTCGGAGGTGACAACTTTGGTCTCTGGACGAGTCGGGCGCGCGCGAATAAACGGTCGATGGCTCGATGCGTCCGAGGTGAGGCGCTGCGCGTGGCAGAGTGCTGATCGATCAGTGCGCGCACCGCGCACGCTGGTGCGTGTGCGACGGAGGGAGTACTCCGTAATGCTAATGCCGATTGATGCAGCTAGCGGAGGCGGCCTGAGAGGAGATTCCTGAAGATGTCCGATGCCCAGAGCACACAACTGCATGTCTCGTGGTCGCGACGGCCGTGCCTCTCTCTGGCGAAGCAAACGGCCGCAACCACCCACGCGGCAGGTCGAAACTTGACATCGCTTACGGCGGACAGAACGAACGCACAAGGAACAGGAGAAAGCAACGGTCCGTGTGCACGCAGTACTGTGATCAGATGCTGCTGCCACGGACCGTGAAGCAGTTGCGATAACGAGATCATTTGGTTTGGCTTTGGCCACCACCCACGTCACCCTGAAGAAGTGGCGTCGTCTGGGCGGTTAGCCGCACGTACAGGAGGCCCCGGCAGCTAGCTTTCCGTTGTGCCTTTTCGGGCGTTTCTAGAAGGTCGCACGAGCCGAAGCACGCACGCATGCACTCTAGCTCGCCGTCGCTGTCAAGGGCGAAAGTGGCTTTGATTTGGTGAATCGGCGATCACTGATCCATCGAGCGGAGATGAGGTTATAAAGCTTGCCCCACCCCCAATAGCATCAAATCTCTGCGTGCCTCATCTGTCATGTTCGCATTGGTCTGCAAAGCCTATGCACTAGTAGTAACTAGCGACAACATTTGTGTGTGGTGCCGTTGCCGTGCTACTTGTACTAAAAGTAATTCTGAAGTAGTCATACTAAATATGTCAAAATTAATATATACTACTAGTAACTAGCTAGAGGACGAACTTATTAGCCACTGCTTTCCTAGCTCAAGAACGAATATATACTGCCATATTCCAAGCATATATAGCACACATGATACGGTGCAAACCAATCACGACAACCTATCGCCACACATGCATGAGACATAATACTCCTTCTTACGAACGAGTTTTTGCCAAAGTTTAAGTTGAACCACCTGATCTGTAATGTTCACCCCAGAAGATGGTCACGTCGTCACATCACATGCCTGAAAAAGCACTACTACAGAAATGCTTAACTGCGACGGACGATTTTGGTTTCCCGCAGCGGACAAACACATCCGTCGCGATGACAAGGTCACGATAAATCGTGGCCTCACCACGGCGGGCACCTTTGCCCGCAGCGGTAAACTTATTTACCGCAGCGGACGCATAAGGATGCCCGCTACGGTTAATCCTTCGAAAAAAATAAAAGAAAAAAGAAAAAACCCTAGACGGCCCGCCGAGCCCATCCACGGGCCCATGCCGCGCACCGCCGCGAGCTCGCGCCGCCGCCAGCCCGCGACCCAGCTCCCGCGCCGTCGCCGCCGCGACCTCGCTCTCGCGCCGCCGGTGCTCGCGAACCGCCCGCACCGCCGCGCAAGCCGCCCAGCTCCCGTGAGATGCGAGGGAGGAGGGACGCGCAGCCGTGCCGAGCCGCACGCGACGCGCCGCCGCGCCGTGCTGCCCACGCCGAGCCGTGAGATGCGAGGGAGGAGGGAGACGCGCAGCCGTGCCGAGCCCCCCGCGACGCGCAGTCGAGCTGTGCCGCCCGCGACGCGCCGCCGCGCCAGGAGATGCGAGGGAGGAGGGAGATGCGCCGCCGCTCCGAGACACCCGTGCCGCCAGCCCTGCGCCGCCCGCGCCGTGAGATGCGAGGGAGGAGGGAGGAGGGAGATGCGCCGCGCAAGCCGCCGTGCCGCGAGATGCAAGGGAGGAGGAGGGAGATGGTCGCGAGCCGCTCTGCTTGATGCGAGATGTGAGGGAGCGAGATGCGAGGGAGGAGGAGGGAGATGGCCGCAAGCTCCTCTGCGTGGTGGAGAGGAGGGGAAGGCTGGGTGTGGGAGAATGAAACCCTAGTTCTGGAATTTATACGAAGATAGCTAACAGACCTGGGTTGGATCTGTTGGGCCTTGGCTATTTACCACAGCGGGCCTTATTTGATGTCCGCCACCGTAAATGATTTATCGTGACGGACGTCCTAAGACGTCCGCGTGGCGGACATCTTAAGATGTCCGCTGCGGTAAATCGATTTACCGCAGCGGGCAAAAATTCCCATCACGGTAAATAAAAAATGTCCGCTGTGATAAATCATGGGATTTATCGCAGCGGGCAAAAATTGATGTCCGCCACAGAGGGCTTTTTTACAACGCTGCGCAAAATCGTTTTTGACGCAGTGAAGCTATCAGCAAGTCCCAGCAACAATGCAAACGGAAATAGTACATATATCATATCATGATGATGAGATTGTTGCCTTAATTATGATTTATGCATCGACAAGCACTAATCCGGATCACACATAAGATGATAAGAACCATTTCTATTAAAGAACGTCAATATCTCTGACCATGATTTCTGAAAGGTTCTTGTGTGATTTTGATAATTGAGTGACAACTTAGGTGGACTAATATGTGTCTAAGTGATATATACACAGGAGATTAGTTCACAGGTGATTGTGTGATGAAGAAGCTTAATTGCACATGAAACATGACATGGAGTCATGTGACCAAGGTGGAGAAGATCAAGATGAGGCTTGGTTTGATGGACCGGTTGCAAGTGTGAAGGGCAAGCGGGTGATGCTTGGCGCCAATGGACCAAGACAACGGTGAAGAGAAAGTGAGGTCAAGATCGATGAACCAATACAGTCATGTGATGATATGGAGTGGATCATATCATTTGACAAGTGTTTGGTGCATGTGTTGCATCAACATTGGAGATGGAGATGGAATGGAATGCGCAAGGCAAATGTATAACCATAGGACATTTCCATTTCACCGGTCATAGGTGTGTAGAGAAGTTGATGACCGGGTTTAGAATACATAGCCGTACTATCAAGAGGAGCAAACTTGTTTGCATATCGGTTATCTAGTGCCACCGTGAGCGATTTAACTTTGCGACGAATTAGGATCGAGTGGCGCGGTGAGAGAAAGTGAAAATGCTTTGAAAATGTTTGTGAAAATGCTAACACACTTGCACAAGGTGAAGAACACATTTGTGTTAGCACTTGAGAAGCAAGGAGAAAGAGGCAGCTCGGTTTGTCAAAGAAACGAGCTCCGGACGCTAGTCCGGACGCTGGGGCAGCGCTGGTTCGGACCATCGGTGATGAGTCCGGAAGCCAACCCTAGGCGTGCCTGATCAGGAACAGGAGCACCTGACGCTGTTGTTAGTCCGGACAGGGACTCCGGACGCAGCGTCCGGAGGTTGGAGCTCTCTGTTTTCGTTTGGAGGAGTGGACCAGACGTTGTTCGTCGTTCGGACGGAGACTCCGGACTTGCGTCCGGAGGTGCTGCTCGCTCTCGGGCGCTCTCGGGTTGTCTGGAAAATATTTCCGGACGGTGGTCCGGACCCTGTGAACAGTGGCGTCCGGAGCCACGTGGCGAGCTGAGGCAAAGGTGTGAAAAAGCCGTTTGAATCGGCAGGGGCACCAGATGCAGAGCTGTTGGTCCGGTTGGCGCATTGCGCGCGTCCGGAGCCTGCGACCGGAGGCTCACTCAGAGCCGTTGGCTCTCGGCGGGTGGTGGGTGTAGGGTCGATATGGCGGACTAGAGGGGAGGTGAATAGTCTTTTCTAAAACTTAAGCGCAACGGCTAACCGAAACAAATGCGGAATTAAAACTATCGGTCTAGCCAAGACTACACCCCTCTATCTATAACTTTAGCACCTAGCAAAGAATACTAATTAAGCTTACTAAGGTGCCAAGCTAGGAAGCTCACCTAAACAAGTCTAGATTGCAAGGTCACACAAACCTAAGCAACTAGTACTCTAAGCAAACCGAGAGCTCCTACACATACTAGTAAGCAAAGCACAAAGCACCTAAGCTCACTAGCAATGCTCTCTAGCAAGACTACACAAGCCAACTAGACAACTCAACTTACTTAGCTACACAAACTAAGCAAGTGTGACTAACAAGGCTACTAAGGCCAATTAGTCAATCAACCGCTACTTCTATACTACACAAGATAGAAGGTAACTAAGCAAGCCACACAAGCTAAACTAGTTACAAGAGCAACAAAGAAACACTAGCACAATATATATGAAAGTAAGTACAAGCTAGTGATTCGAAGAATGCAAACCACCGAGAAGAGTAGACAAGGTTGACACAGTGATTTTTCTCCCGAGGTTCACTTGGTCGCCACCAAGCTAGTCCCCGTTGTGTCGACCACACACTTGGTGATTCGGCGGCTAATAGGCGTTCACAAGCCTAGCCCACTCACTCGGGCGCCGCAAGAATCTACCCACAAGTGAGGGTAACTCAATGACACGCTCAACTAGAGTTGCTCTTCGCGATCTCCCGCGGGGCGAGCACAATGCCCCTCACAAACACTTCTCCGGAGCGCCGCACAATCTTCTTGCACGCTTCGACTGAGCCACAAGCCACCAAGCCGTCTAGGAGGTGGCAACCTCCAAGAGTAACAAGCACCACCGGCTTGCAACACGATCACCTAGTGCCACACGAAGCTATCTCTCAAAGCAACGCACTAGAGATCACTCACTCGCAATTAGAATCGCATTATTGCTTGCACAAGTGAGTTAGAGGGCTCCCAAACCAAGCACACTAGAGGCAACACATGCCCATGGTGCTCCACCAGCCCCAAGGGTCGGCCAAGGGCTATAAATAGCCTCCCCATTGAAACTAACCGTTTTCCCACTAAAAAACGTTTTCTACGCCCTGTCCGGACGCAAGCAACAGTGTGGGGTCCGGACCATCAACAGCGTCCGGACGCCCCCACACAGCAGAGATAGCTTCTCTGTTTGACCTCCGGACGCGGCCTCCGGACGCGCGGGGAACGCCATCCGGACCATGCCGTATGCGTCCGGTCAGCTCCTGATTCAAACGGCTCTTTTCGTGCCTTCGCCACTGCCTGCCACGCATCTCCGGACGCTCCTGTTCACAGGGTCCGGACTCAACGCCTCTAGCGTCCGGACCCCAGCAGAGAGGTTCAAGAGAGCGCAAAACGCTCCGGACGCTGTCCGGATCCTCCGGTCCAGGCACGCACTAGCGTCCGGACTCTCCTTCACAGCCAAGCCAGTCTAGGGTGTGTGTCCGGACGCACACGAAATAGTCCGGACACACCAAAACCCTAGCGTCCGGAGTTAGTTTCTCAGCTGAAACTTCTCCGCACTTCTTCCTCTGCTTCACAAGTGCCAACACAAATGTGATCACCACCTTGTGCAAGTGTGTTAGCATTTTCACAATCATTTTCAAAGCATTTTCACTTGCTCTCACCGCACCACTCGATCCTAATACATCACAAAGTTAGATCGCTCCAAGTGGCACTAGATAACCGATATGCAAACAAGTTTGCCCCTCTTGATAGTACGACTATCTATCCTAAACCCGGTCATAAACTTCTCTACACACCAATGACCGGTGAAATAAAAATGTCCTATGGTTATACCTTTGCCTTGCGCATTCCATTCCATCTCCATCTCCAATGTTGATGCAACACATGCACCAACCTATCACCAAATGATATGATCCACTTCATATCATCACATGACCGTATTGGTTCATCGATCTTGACCTCACTTGCTCTTCACCGTTGCCTTGGTCCACCGGCCCCAAGCATCACCCGCTTGCCCTTCACACTTGCAACGGGTCCATCAAGCCAAGCCTCATCTTAATCTTCTCCACCTTGGTCACATGACTCCATGTCATGTTTCATGTGCAATTAAGCTCCTTCATCACACAATCACCTGTGAACTAATCTCCTATGTATATATCACTTAGACATATATTAGTCCACCTAAGTTGTCACTCAATTACCAAAATCACACAAGGACCTTTCAGTGGGTCCGGACGTAGATGATGGTCCGTACCCCTGTGAAAAGTGCGTCCGGACGTGCAGTCAGTGGGCAAAAATGGCTAGTTTCGAGGTGTGGCTTATAAATAGCCATTGGCCGGCCCTTGGCTTGTTGCTGAGCACCCTTGGGCCTTTGTGGCTTGTGTAGGTGTGCTTGGGAGCCCTCTAACTCACTTGTGCAAGTAAAGAGAGCATTTCGATTGTGAGTAAGTGATCTCTAGTACGTTGCTTTGAGAGATAGCTTCGTGTGACACTAGGTGATCGTGTTGCAAGCTCGTGGTGTTTGTTACTCTTGGAGGTTACCACCTCCTAGACGGCTTTGTGGCTTGAAGCTCCGTCGAAGCCCGCGAGAAGATTGTGCGACGCTCCGGAGAAGTGCTTTGTGAGGGGCATTGTGCTCGCCCCGCGGGAGTTCGCGAAGAGTAACTCTAGTTGAAGGTATCGTTGAGTGCCCTCATCTTGTATTGGTTAGGCGGCAACCCTTGAGGGGGTTAGGCGAGTGAGGCCTGTAAAAAGTCGTAAGCCTCCAAGTGAGTGAGCCGATACAACGGGGACTAGCTTGGTGGCGACCAAGTGAACCTCGGGAGAAAAATCACCGTGTCAACCTTGTCTACTCTTCTCGATGGTTTGCATTCTCCACATCACTAGCTTGTATTTACTTGTTCATATCTTGTGCTAGTGAGTAGTTGTTGCTCTTGTAACTAGTTTAGCTTGTGTGGCTTGCCTAGTTACCTTCTAGCTTGTGTAGCTTAGAAGTAGCGTTTGCGTGGCTAATTGGCTTGAGTAGCCTTATTAGTCACACTTTCTTAGTTTGTGTAGCTAAGTAAGTTGAGCTCTCTAGTTGATTTGTGTAGTCTTGCTAGAGAGCATTGCTAGTGCCGTCTTTTTTACTATTTGACCCTTTTTCGAAAGAATTTTACAAATAGACCCCTGGTGGAAAGATTTCAGAAAATGGACCCTTAGCTCGGCGCCATCGTGGCTGGCGCCGAGGTTACACGTCTCGGTGCCTGGTGCTTTGGCGGCACCGTAAGTCCCGCAGAAGCCGACGTGGCGTCCACGTGGCACAAACCTCGGCGCCATAGTGGCTGGCGCCGAGCTCGACGCCAAGATCTACGGCGTCGAGGTCGACACCATGGATTTTGCCACCGAGCTGTTGTCCATAGATCTCGGTCTGAACCAAATAAATACAGTGTCTCTGGACTATGTATACTAATGTGTTTCAGTTTGATTGGTTGACTTGTCAATGTTTGAACCGGAGCTCTTGGGTTTGCTTCCTGAGAAGTACTTGTTTTTTTGCTTCATTTGTTCATTTTTTTTGTTACGTTTCGGTTCAACTTGTTAGCTTCTGCCTGTTATTTTATTTGATTTTGAAACAGCAAATAAAAAGAAATTAAACATAAATAATAAAAAATGAACTATTTTTTTTTGTTATAGTTGCTTATAAAAAATTAGGTAAAAGGTTTGTTGTACGGTTCTTATTCGTTTGCTTATAAAAATATATAAGTGTAGTAAAATATTAAATAAAAAGTAAGTTAAACATAAATAATTAAGGAATAATGATATTTTGATATGGTTGCTTACAAAAATAAAAAAATAGTAAAAAAATTTGTTATGCGGTTCTTATTCTCTTGCTTTATATAAAAAATAAACTTATTCTCTTGCTTTATATAAAAAATAAACAAATGTTGCAAAATAACAATGTTAGTTGGGGTTTGAACACAAGACTTGAGGTTGGTAGTTCAAAGACCTTACCAGTTGAGCTACAGTTCAATTGTTGTATGCCATTGGAACAATCTATATTTATTTAATTTGAACCGAGATATATGGATAACACCTCGGCGCCAAGATCAATGGCGTCGAGCTTGGCGCCACCCACTATGGCGCCGAGATTCGTGCCACGTGTGCGCCACGTCGGCTTCTACGGGACTTACGATGGCGCTAGACCGTCTGGCGCCGAGACGTGTAACCTCGACGCCAGCCACGATGGCGCCGAGCTAAGGGTCTATTTTCTGAAATCTTTCCGTCAGAGGTCTATGTCTATTTGTGAGATTCTTTCGAAAAAAGGGTCAAATAGTAAAAAAGACGTATTGCTAGTGAGCTTAGGTGCTTTGTGCTTTGCTTACTAGTATGTGTAGGAGCTTCCTTTGTGCTTAGAGTACTAGTTGCTTAGGTTTGTGTGACCTTGCAACCTAGACTTCTTTAGGTGAGCTTCCTAGCTTTGCACCTTAGTAAGCCCTATTAGGATCTTTTGCTAGGTGCTAAAGTTATAGATAGAGGGGTGTAGTCTTGGCTAGACCGATAGTTTTAATTCCGCATTTGTTTCGGTTAGACGTTGCGCGTAAGTTTTTAGAAAGGACTATTCACCCCCCCTCTAGTCCGCCATCTCGACCCTTCAATTTCCCATATCTATTTGAAGAGAACAGTCCAGCCACCGGACAATAGATGCAGAACAACACGAAACCACCCTGACTAGTCCCCATCCAAAATTATTTCCCCAACATAATTACTATGATTTGTCCTAATCCGGGGTGGGAGACCAGCTGTTTCACGGTGATCTCCTGCTACGATTTCTAGAACATGGCTGATCCTACCTCCACACCTCGTCCGGTGCGCTGCACTGTTCGAAGTCCTAACGACGATCATGTTTGGAGGGTTAAGCACATCATTGTCCAAGATCCAAGTATTATATGATGCTAAAACAGGCGGCCTTAAGAAAAATGATGATCTTATGATTGATCACAAGGTCAAATCTTAAGATGACTGGATCCTTTAAGGTGGTGTTTAGTCGGTATGTTTGGTTTGAGGGTTAAGGTGGGTTCGAATGCGTTGGACCCAAATAGACCCGTGTTTGGATTGGGGGTTGAGTGAAACTGGGTCAACCCGGCTTGACATATTCCCCTCAGATGCGGGTTCATGAGATTCTACCAAATCGAGCGGACCATGTAGGTCGAACTGGGTTGAGCGAGGTAGGCGACAAAGGGGCGCGGCCGCGCGTGGCTGGGCGCTTGGGCGAGCGGCGCTGCAGGCAAGCCCGAACGACGCGGGGCGGGGCGAGTAGGCGAGCGGCGCAGAGCAAGTGGTGAGCAGCGTGGAGCGACGGCGAGTCATGCGGCGAGCGGCGAGGTGAGGCACGCGGGCGGCAGGCGGCGGAATCTGATGCAGGGCGCGAGGTGCAGGGTGTAGCCGGGAGCGCCGCGCAGAGCCGTCGACGATGCAGGGAGACGATGCAGGGAGCGGGGAGCCGATGTGGGGGAGTGGGAGCGCCTGCCGGTCCACTGGGATCGCCGCGCGTAGTGGGTCGCCGATGTAGAGAGCGGGAGCGGGGAGCGCCTGCCGGTGCGGGGAGCGGGCGGCGAGGCGATGCGGCCGGAGCGGGACGAGTCGAACAGGAGAGGATAAGGAAGATGAACGACCAAACAATGACATGTGGGCCACATGTGTCATTGATTCAACCTTCTCCAATCCGACCCTAAAACCAAACAAGCAACATGGGATGAACCTAACCCTGTAACCAAACAAGAAATGGGTTCGACCCGTCCCTGAAAATTGGGTTGGACCCAACCCAACTCAGTTGGTTCCCAAACCAAACACACGGTAAGAGAACAGGTCAGAACGATCTCAATTTCACGGTTGTTCCTTATTCAGTTGAGGGACACCATATAGTTGAATCATTGCCAAAAAAAGTATATCTATCCAGACCTGAGGCAACCTCGTCCCCTAGAATGGGAGATATGTAGTTGTCCCACTTCCACCATGTCAAGTGTTCATCTGTGCTCCTCTTCTTCGTCTCAGACCTACCCGAGTCAGAGTTTGTATGGGTGGCAACAAGGGATGGTGCGAGCTCCCGCTGTCCCGCATGAACCTCGGCACACAACTCCTCTGGGCAAGGTTGAACTAGTTATGCGGATGTGATTGGGGGGGGGGGCGCGACACAAGCTCTTGCGCATCTTCTAGTGGAAGCTCTCGTGGGAACCTGACGCAGAGCTGGTGACTTGCATGTGTTGATGATTGAGGTATAGGCAGATGCAGTCGCAAACGATATGATTGTTTAGGCAGGAATGGGTGGATAAGGCGGGGTGACCGGAGAAGGCGGATGCTCCGGCGTGGGCAGCTAAGGACGACATGGGTGGACGAGGCAGGTGTAGGCAAGATGCATCAACCAACCATGACCGTGCATGTTCTACGTTTTGAGTGAATGATACCCGGACCCTACTAATGACGGTGACAAATGATGGGTAATAGGTGGTTCATACTTACTACCTATATTCCACAAATCTAATGAAAAAACAAAACGGCTCTATCCCTTCAACCAAATAGAAACAGACTGTTCAGCAACAACTTGTTGCTGCAATAAATCCTGGGAGCATAAAAAATCAAAGTCAAAGTCGTCTTTTTCTACGGCAGCGGCTTGCCGAATAGCCTAAAGACATTCCATCCCAAAAAAAAACTAAAATATTTTGTTATGTCCATGTTTGTCCTAAACCAAATGCATTAGATTAAGAATACATCATTTTTTTTACTCCCTTTGTTCACCAACAGTAACAAACCTTAGCTGCAAGCGCATATGGTCATATATGTTTCAACATCTTAATGCCTGGTCTCATAGTGTACGATGTTGGTCATAAGGTCATCTTTTTTCTATCATTAAGGCGTCTCTTTTAGGCACACTGTCATGTCCTTAAGCAAATGAAGAAGTATCAAAAAAAAATTTTGAAGAAGCCAGATACCCTTAATTGATAAAAACATTATTTTCCGGACAAAATGCTTCCAAAAGTACATAGACCGTCCCACACGTTCACGAAATAATCTGCTGAGGCTAGTTCTATTGCTTGAGCTTATCAACCAAAATAAGTTCTAATTTTCAGCCATGAAACAACTCTTAAAACAAATCAGTCGCAGCCACAAATGAGTTCTGCCGAACCGAGCCTGTGAGAATGCTCAAGAATCTGTCTCGTCCTCTTGCTTAGCTGGCAAAACAATAATAACTTTTCTGTTGCTGTCTTGACACTGTCCGAGAGGACTCCTTTTGGCCACCCATTCAGCCCCAGCCGGGACCAGGGCTACGAGTCCAGAACTTTCTCACGGTTGCATACTTTGCCTCCCCTCATGTCCTTTATCTTGCGCCCCTACACAGTGAAAGGTGATTTCGCAAATTAAAGCGGCAAAGAACGACCGACGAGCCGACGTCGACGGATGGAATACTTGCGGTGTGTGCATAAATTGGGACGTTTTCTCATCGTGTTTATTTCATCATGAAGCATGCGAGCGTGCTCGGGTGCTCCCAGTCACCAATCAGTGGGCTACTACATTTCAGCTATCGTAGTATCGTGGACTGTACAGGAACGTGAAGGTCCATTAAACTTGAGAAATAAACTTATATTTACTACTTATATCCTGGAGAGGCTATATGGACTTATTTGGGTTCAGATGGAGTATGAATTACTAGTTATATTTGGTTGTCCGCGACATTTTGTCTAGAAAAAATGATGCTTAAGTCATAGGGCCTTGGGGTTTTACAATGGAAATTAGAAATGAACATAATGATTTTGCGATTAATCAACTTTGCTCCCTAATTCCCTGTTGAAGTTTGGTCATTTTTTAGTGCGATCTGTAAACTCTAGAAGACTAAGGACGTTCGAAGAAAGAAGATGACCGAATTGGTCTTTTGATGTATATTTTTTATGTACTTAATCCGTTTTAAATTATAGTTCGTTTGACTTTTTCAATCCTAAGTTTGATCACTCGTCTTATTCAAATTTTTGTGTAAAATATTATTTATTTTAGTGTGGCTTACTTATTTAATAAATAGTCTACATGAATGATTTAAATTTGACTATATTTAATCAAATTTTTTGAATAAGACGAGTGGTTAAAATTGTGGTCAAAAAAGTCAAACGAATTATAAATTGAAACGGAGGGAGCAGCTTTTGTTTTTTCTTTGGATATATTAAGATGTGAGGCACTCTTTTGAGTGTCATTATAGAAAAGATTGCAATTCTTGATCAGTAAAATATTGGACTATAATTTTTAAAGTTATTTGACCCAAAATAAAAGAACAATCGAGACTACATTGAAATGTACAGTAAACATAATCGACGCGCTTGGAGAACTCTACGGAATCACAACCTCTTTGCAAGCAGACGTAGACGTACACGCCAATACAATATTTGTGAAGCGAACATTCTTCCATTAGATTATCTAACCTCTCGAAGTACACAACAACAACGACAAAGCTGCAAGCGTGCAACTCGCTACCACCGTGCGTGGGCACCTCTGAACAAATTACCATCAATTTTTGCAGCATCGAAAACAGTAATGTCACCATTGAGTGATTTCTTGCCTCACTTCTATCGCTCTCCGAATCGTCCGATCAACTGCCCGGCCCCATCCGCCATTGGCACAAAGCGGCCCGTTCCCTCCAATTCCGTTGAGAGCACCACAGCAACAACCATGGCAGCATGCACGTACGTACGTCACGCACACACAAGCCTGCTTAAGCCTATGATGCACTGGCCGGCTTGTCCATTTTCAGGCCACCGCATTCCACTCCACAAGCGGCCAGGGCCCCCACAGCTCCGGCATGGCGCAGTAGGACTCCGGGAACCCGTCGTCGTCGTAGTCAAGGTGGTGGTGGCGGTGGACGTCGCACTCGGACTCCACCGAAACAACGTCCGCCGGCGTCGCGCAGGACCCGACGAGCACACAGCTCTCGGGCGGCTGCGGCTCCATGTTGTTGACGACGCACCCGAGCACGACGTTCCTCTTGTCGTCCTCGGCCTCGGCCTCACCCCGCCGCCGTTGCAGCTGCTGCTGCTCGCCGTCGTCGCGCCTCCGCCGCCGCCGGGCCGGTCCTCCCGCTCCCTCAGCCTCTCGCTAAGCTCGTTCAACTGGTCATGCACGCAGCGCACGCACCAAGCAAAAATTTATACCATGACTCATGAGAGGGGACAGGACATCGAGGATCGGAGGTTTACCTGTGCGGTGAGGGCGAGCTTGTCCTGCTTGAGGGACTCGACGCGGGCGTGGAGGTCGTCGAACTTGGCGCGGAGCAGGGCGTAGTCGTGCTCCAGCTGCTTGGAGCGCCAGCGGGCGCGCTTGTTCTGGAACCAGATGGCCACCTGCCGGGGCTGCAGGCCTAGCTCCCGCGCCAGCTCCGCCTTCTCCCGGGGCTCCAGCTTGGCGTGGTGCGCGTGGAACATGGACTCCAGTGACCGTATCTGCTCCTCCGTGAACCGCCGCTTCCTCTCCCCCCTCGCCGACGACGACGTCCCGCCGCCGCTGATGCTGCCGTCCATCCCCGCCAAGAACGACGACGTCTCGTCCATCATCGGAACACAAAGCTGCTGCGGCTGCGGCACCTGCACCGTCGCCGCCGGCGGCGGCATGAAGAACTGGTGCTGGTGGTGGTCTGGCATGTCCATGTCGGTCGATCGATCGATCTTTGGATCCTAGCTAGCTAGCTAGTAGCTGTGTGCTCTTCGGCTCTTCCTAGCTCTCCCAGCCGGGCCCTCTGCCTCTCTCTCGCTGCTTCCTTCTACAACTCTGCGCTCCCGTCCCGTTCGGTGCCGTTTTATACCGGGCGGGCGCGCGGCGTTACGTGTCCACGTCCGGCGATATGCGAACATGTGGCCTTTGCGATTGCGGATAAAGAAACCGGTAGGGCCCTCCCCCGCGCGGTGTGAGACCACGGCGGACCAGGCAAGCAAAGCCGCTTTTGCTCCCGATCCCCGTCCAAGTGTCCGGAATCCCGGCCCGTGGCCCGTCGTCCAATGGCTATCCGGCCGCCTCGCGATCCGCACCCCACACGTGGCGCCTGCGATCAGCACTCGTCCCAGATATTCTTCGGCCCCCGGCCCCGCCTCCTCTTCTCCGCTGCTGGCCGGGGTAGCAGCACAGCAGCGGCTAGAGTGCGTGGGTGATCGGAGGAGGGGCGGGGTCTCGGGTCAGGGGAAATGAAGGAAAGAACCGGGTGGAATCGCTTGTGCGCGTGCACATACGATACGGTACGGGGACGAGGACGGGGCGAGCGGGCCAATGGGCGGCGGAAAGGTGTGCGGTGCGGTGTGCCAGGCGCGGACGGAGACGGGCGCAATTGGGACAGGTGGTCCGATGGAAGGGCGCGCCGCACGAACGCGGTCGCCGTCACCGGCGCCAGCTGTGCACTGCAGGGGGCTTCGTCCGAAAGGGTCGTCGAGGTGGCGCGCGGCACTTGTCCCGTTGCGGCGGCCGACGAGCGAGTCGGGCTAGCTCGTCGTCCCCAGTCAGGCGATCGGTTGGTCTGCCGCCGTCTCGCGCTCGCCAGAGCCGGTTCATGTTGTTGGGCCGTGTCGTGTTGCGGTTCACCGGCAGGCGCAGTGGTAGGCGCGCGCGCGGTGTGTGGACCGGCCGTAAAAACGACAGGATAACTAAAGAAGAAGATTAGATAGGCTAGCTAGATGATAAGTAGTAGTACGGTCGGCTCATCTAGCCTGCTGGCTAGCGAGCGCATGCGGCCGGGGAGCAGCAGGCTTATCTCGACGTATCCATCCAACCCATCCATGAGTGAAGTTTTCGCTCCCGGTCAAGTCAAAGGGATTCACTCATCGTCGCCTCCATGCGCGTGCGTGCGTGTTCTAGCAGATCAGGTAAGTTATAAAGTGGTGGTAATCCGATACGATTAACAACCAGTTTCGCGTGGAACTCTGGGACACTCAGCTGCCTACGCAACGGCTACGTGGTTCAAAGGCCTTGGTGGGCTCTTTCTTTCTTCTTGGAGCCGCAAAGCCGCGGTCGACTCGAGCAAACAGTACACTACAAGGCGGGAGGAGAAGCAGATGGAGATCCGTCCCCGCTGCGTGCCCGCGCCCACCACACGCGGTGCCACGCTGTTCGCCGGCTCGGGCGCCGCGGGGTGGCTTTCCGCCGGGTCACTACCGCGATTAATCACGGGCGACGACCGGACAACGGCGATTGTGCGGCGAGGTGTGTGTGTGTGTGTGCAGGGTAGACGCGGTGGTGACCGGTGGGTTAATGCAGCGGAGGCGTAGCGCGGACTGATTGGTGGGGGCCGGAGGAGGAGGAGGTGGTGGACGAGGGGGCGCGCGCGGCGCCGGATCCGGACCCGCCGTGACGGCGACCTCTGGCCGCGCCGTGCCGGACACATGGCGCGGGTCCAGGGGTCAGCGTCGCGCGGGGGCGGCCTCGTGGCTGTTCTGGACCGCGCGTCGGCGGGCGTCGTTGGCGTGGGAGGAGACCGCGGGCCGCGGCCGCGTGGCCAGACCTCGCCTGGCGGCCTGCCGTGGCGCGCGCGGGTCGCTGCAGCGTCGATCGCACAAGCCAGATGGGCGGCCCTGGTTTAAATTCCGGGTGGTCCATGGCGATGCAGAAATGAATGTACGTAGCTGCTTGGGATTGGGATTGGGATTGGGATGGCGAGAAGACAGCCGAATTTCCTAATTTCCTTTTTGGATGGCATGGCGTCCCACTCTTCGAAAGCTGTTCTGGATGACTCTTATATCGTGTTCATGCAACTTGGCAACTTGCCATGCATGCCATGACCTATTGACCCACCAAAGTTTTGCTGAAGATACAGTGCGACACCATGACATTCCATCAGTTTTTTCGTCTTTTCCTGCCGTTTCGAGCGTCACAAATCTGTGTTCTGCCAACATGTGCTGCGCCATATATATTTAAAAAAAAACGTGTGCTGGGCTTCCATGAAAAAGAAACTAACCCTGCTGTAGCTCTCTAACCCTGAATTCCAGAAGGGGCAAAACGTCGGCCTGTTCGGTTGTCCTTGCTGCAGCCAGCATTCTCAGCCAATACTGTTCATGCATCGAACAAGCTGCAGCTGCTGTAAAAAAACAGAAGCGAACAGGCTTCAAAGGTAGTAGTAAGATTGAATTCGCATATTAAGGGCATGTTTGGTTAAGCTTATAGCAGCTTCGTAAAGCTGTTGTGAGTTGTTTTCTTGTCAAACACCTCTTTTCAAAACAGTTTCACTCATAAAGTTATTTTTCTTCCCCTCTCACAAAGATATGAAGTGGGATGAAGCTGAAAATAGTAGCTTATCATACCTCTCTCTCCCTTTGTCTCTCACATACATATATAAAGTTGTTGGTGAAGCTGTTTTGTCAAATATTTTTTTTTAAAATAGCTCAAGTTCACCTAAAGAGTTGTTTATGAAGCTATTTTTTAAAAAAAAAACAGTTTCATTAGTGAAGCAGAGTTGAGAGTTGTACCAAGCCATAATTTGAATATATATTAAAACAATATATCAGTTGCTTCAAAGTTAGTAGTAAAATGGTGCGCCTTAGGATTTAGTTTGGTGGGTCACCCAAAATCAAAAGGCTGCACTGCACAGCTAATCTGCTATAGGGACTGCATGCACTAAATCGCACTAACCATGTTTTCTATACATAAAAATCGCACTAATCATCTGAATTTAAAATTTTATCGTAGTTGATCAGCTGGTCCTACCAGATTGCTTGCGGTATCCCCTCTCGTTCCATTTGTTTAAGTTTGACCTCCAATGATGGCGCAACTTTTCCAATCAAGGAGGCGTATTGAAGAAACATATCTCCAACGCATGTTTTCGAATGTGCTGTCGGCGGCGCTGCCAGGAGCACACAAAAATAAAGGCCACCAGAATTTTAGACGTAAGTATTGTTGTCAATTCATGGTTTCACACGTGCACCTCCACGATTTCGGTTTTTCCCACTCGACGTGGTATATATGCAGTGGTTGCTTGTAAGACTACCCTCTCCATTCTGAAATGTTTCATCGTTCTAGTTTTGCTTTTCAATCAAATCTTAGTAACTTTTACTAGATTTATTAGGCTATTTTTAATAGAAGTTTAATGTCTTAGTTTTCAATGCAGCTATATTTTGGAAACAGAGTAGAAGAGTTTCATCTCATCTCTCCTTTCGTCAATACAATGTCATATTAGCATATTTAAGTCCATAAAACTTTAATAAAGCTTCATTAAGACTGACTTTAAGATACATATCTTCTTTATCACGGTCTTCTAAATTACATTTTAACCGTCTATTTATTTATATCATGTTATTTATGACCAAACTTTAATCATAGGTAAAGTAAGAGGTTGTCACCAATTTATCCAACAACTAATACGGTGTTCATAGAAAGTCGCTAGTGCAGGCACACGTGGGAGTACTACACTGCCTGAGGAAATGGAAGTTCGCCAAGTTTAAGGTTAAAGGATTGCACTCAAAAGAATATGTGATAATATGTACTCTGAAATGCTCGTTGGATTATAACCAATTAAAACCTTGTTTAGATACGTATGTATCTTCCTCAAACCACGTATATTGGAGTGCATTTAAACTAATTTTCACTCCAATCCACTCTAATCTGGTTTGAGATAGATGCATGTGTATCCAAACAAAACCTAAGAGCATCTCCAAAAGATGTGTTAAATGTGTTTTGTTGTCTATTTTAGAGTTTAAGGAGTAAAAATGAAGCTCCGACAGATATTGTATCCGGGTTTGTAAATTGGCAAGCTAGCTATTCCATGTTTTCCGGTGGCCATAAAAAGCAAGCCTGCTAGTTCGCTATCTGCATGCATGAGCTCCCTTCCCGCACGTTGATTTGGTTGCGAAGCCTCTGGTCCGTCTGATCGAGCATACTAGTGGATGCAAGATGTGCCAACGTGGCAATGTTTAAAATAAAAAAGAAAGAAATAGCTAATCTATTGGAGGAGCATGCTTCTTTAAGAACTTCTATATTTTACATGATAGCTAAAATATAAAATTTAACTATTCTTTTTAAATAGCTCTTGGAGATGCTTTAAGACCATATTTAGATGTACATGTATCATGTTAATCTACACCAAAACATATGGATTGAGGTGAATATACGTGCACCCAAACAAGCCCTAAGATCTTGTTTAGATATTGTCGTATTCACTCCAATCTATATGTGTTGGGATGGAATTTAGTTCAAATTCCACACGGTCCTAAGGCTTATTTCATGTAGTCAGATTTATATCAAAATTTGCATGTATCTTTATTCTAGTCCAACACATATAGATTGAGGTGAAACAAGGTAAAAAAAAAGAAGTATGCGCTAGGCGAGGTATCTGATAGGATTAAATTAATAAGAACGAAGGGAGTCATTTTTAATTTTTTTAAAAAATCTGGTTCATTTCAATATTTAGTACATTTTCTCGTGTGTTTTGCTTCACAAAATACGACTCTTCCAATATATCTGTCGTGATTTATATATAAGTATTCACTTTGATAGATTGTCTAGCACATTCGACATGTACAGTCTATCAAAGTGAAACTTATATCTAAGTTCAACTTGGACTAAGAGTAGTTAGCAAATAAATTAAGATTCAGTCAAGTCATGAACTGAAGGGCAATTAAAACCGCCAAACTTCCCGCCACGCCAAAAGGGAAGTGAATTACTCTATTGAAAATATAAGCAAACGCAACACAAATAAACAGAATCAACATATCATCCTATAACCACTCAAATATACAGAAACCTCACAAGATTGCTTGTCCGGTTCAAACTCTCAAGTTCTGCAACACCAACCCATGCTTAACTCCACCAGAAAGTATCACTATATAAACATCAGTTGTTAGAAGTGGAAAGAACCCAAGACCTGAAATTCAACAACACAGCGCTTAAATAGATTGTCTACATTGTCGGCCAATCAGTCTGCATTGCTCCGGAAGCAAGGAGCAGAGTACTTGTCCCTTGACACGGCAAAGCTCGCCATCTATGCCACAGCCATTGTGAGTGTTTGCTCCAGGTTTAAGCTTGACTGACTTCACCTGTGTCAATATCGGCATTAAGATCGAATCAGCATTCTTATTAGGATTACTAGGAAAACCAGCTTTTGTGCCAAAAAAAAAAGGGAAAAAAAACAGAGTAGCTCAATTCACAAACTAACATTTTCATATTTAACGAAGCTCTCAGTGATGGTCAATGACTAGAGCTGATGTACATGCACTACACAGACCTCACAGCATAGCCATCAGAAGCTGTACTGGACTATACAGGTGCCAAACTGCCAACATTTTGTGTTGAGGTCTCAAATAATTAAGGTCAACAATAAGTGCTGAAGATGCATCTTACAACTTCATTAACAAGCTCAATAGTTTCATTTGGACATATTGATCATAAGATCCCTTCCCCCACCCCCAAATAGGAAGGAAAACATAGAGTGGAAACATGCCTACTTAGAATACATAAGAACATGCCAAAGTCGATGCAAAACTACATGACACTAATATGATACGATTAGTCTCACCTCTATGTATATATATTTTCACCCAAAAGTAAGAAAGGAAAAACAAACACTAGGGCAAAAAAACAGCGGAAGGAATGGGCAGATGGCTAGAGCAGATAAGTTAAGATACCTTTACATATTCGACGTAAGGCAAAGAGAGATGGCGACCGAATTGCAGTTGTATGAAAAATCTCAGTAATTTCCATCTTCCTTTTCCACCAACTAAAAGTAAGTCCAAGCTGTTGTCATCATGGGTGGCCTTAGGTGCAACAACTTGTGAACTCAGACTTTGCACTGTCTTGCATGAATGGTTGCATACTAGGACACCAAGAAAGTGCCCTTTCCTAATTACCCATTTCTCATCCAAATTTGGCACAAGTTCCATTGGTGCTCCCATTTCCATGTCCTCTTGTGGTCCAGGAAGTTCAATGGGTTGGTCAGGCTCCCAAGTTAGCTCACTATCCCATTTTGGCCCAGTGTCCCACTTTGGTTCACAGTCCCAAATAGGTCCTGGATCTGATATTGTTGAGGAAATGTCTTCCTTATCATGCATTGATGGGGCTGCCCAAGACAACCGTGTGTCATTAGTAGACGTTACACCAACTGAATTTCTGTCAGCTCTTGTTTTCGACCTGGTTCTTGGCCAGAATGATCCATGATGTGGTTGAGGGTGTAGCACTTCTTCAGGTTCTGAAACAATGTTACTCCTTCCCAGAGACAAGCGTTTTGCTTTTGGATCAAGACCACGTACATAGTCTGATGGTTCAGTGCTTGCCACTGTACTACCTGATGTATCAACACCCCCAAGTGACATCTGACTCGGAGTCATAATAGAATCAATACTGGACAAACTGGAGGCTCTTGGAATTCCTTCTCTCTTTGATCTGCTGTGCATTACATCAGTATAGACATTGGACAAGTGGGTCTTGTCTGGATCTGTACCTTTTCCATTCACGGCCATCTCCTTTGACACAGGAAGATATTCTAGTTCATAGAAGTAGCTAGGCAAACACAAAAACTTCAGTACTCCAGCCACAAAGTATCGAAGAGGACCGAATTTCTTCTGATATTTCTCAGAAAGTTCCAGGACTGCATAATAGTAAGAAAAATTTCAGCTTCTCAATGTCCACAATTTTTCACTGATGCAAACATTGGAAAATGGACGGACACATTATATTTCTACGAGCATGGTCAGTTCAGATAAATGATTTTCATTAATTATTCATTATGAATGTGCTCAGATCTTGAAAGGCATGAAGAATAGTCATAAGTAATAATGCTATATAATTTCTTTATAAAAGAAAGCTAATTTATAGCAGGCTTAAAAATATGCATGCTGTCGAATCACATATTTATTTAAGATTTGGAATCTGGATAACCTTCATAAATCAGTAGAAATGTAGTTACGAACCTGCTACATATTTCAAATTTAAAATGGAATTAGAGACAGATTTCTCCCGGACTGGCATGCTTAGCTAATCGGATATGATGTTACACTTATATAAGAGTTGCCACTAGTAGTCGATAACACAACTGTATACCACATATAAATCGCAAAAGGTAACTAAATCACCACAGCAAAGTGCGAGCTCGATCCTAGTATTTATAAGGCACATGTGATCAATGGTATTCTTCAAAAGGGTAAAATGTAGTATCTAACCAGTAAAAACAGTTGCAACACACATCAGAATAATCAGAACTGAAAACACTGGAAAGAACCAAATAAATAACTTAAGGTTACCATCACTAAGAAAACCATAGTATGAAACAGTTGAGCCAAAATGTGTTTGCCCAGATTGAATCCACTCGACAGCCAAGATGTCTAGAGCTGTGAAACCACCCTGTCATGAAGAGAACAAGATTTAGTAGTAGCTTTATTTGAGCAAAATCAAAGTAAGCAAAATAATACTGCCGACACTCTCCTCATATAGGAAGTCACCATAAAACACCAACAGTAATGATAAAACTTGAAACTCAAAATACCTTAACAATTAATAATGATGCAGAAATAGGGTCTCTAACTCCCAAAACAGTCCAGACAAGTGAGTTATCAGACCCTGCAGGAATTATTCCAACTGGAATTGATACAGCTTCCGCTCTATCACTTCTAATGAGAAGACCATTGAGCACCTGTGGAGCTATAAATAATGAGCTAGCAAATAACATAATTATTCCTAACCAATTATAATGTGAACTGTCTAAAAAAATCATAATTTGAATAGCAAAGTCAAACCTCATTCACAATTCCATCACCACCCACACACACAATTCCTGCAAAAATATTACGGTATCACTAAAATAAGACCAGTAAAAATGGTTGCCTCTAAATTGGAATTGGATAATTCACATATCTACATAATTAATGTTCATACCATCAGGGCATGCACTGAAATCAAATGTAGATACAAGAGATTTTGCATGCCCAGCATGAGTAGTTTTAACTACTTCCATTTGAAAACCTGCAAGCTGCATCAATTTTATCACTCAATTAGTAGTAGCCAAAAAGTAGCAACAAAAAATATGTATGCAGTAAAGCATAACAATATGCAAAGATTTTAACCCAAGCTAATAACACAAATGTGGCATACAATATGCATCTGTAAAAACATTTCATATTTCTTCTCAAGAGAGGATAATGCCACACATAGGCAGTTGTAACTGGCTACTGCTCTATTTTCTAGAACAGTAAACTGCTATCCAGTACCGGAGGAGTGAGACTAAATTGCCATTGCATAATGTGTCAAACACAACCTTTCAGTCTAGTCCCAATGTAGCATTCATTATTTCTGTTGCTTACTAATTACTGCTGCAGAGTGGCACAAGGACAAAGGTACTAACAATTGAAGATGTCTACGAGTTTTTAGTTCACACATGCACAAATTGAAATTATAGAAGATATCCAACAAGTTGCAACCAAGTCATGAACAAGTATATCCTAAGCTTAGCAGCATCAAGTTGGAAAAGGAAATTCATTAGAAGTTCAAGAAGAAACTCTATCAGAAAAATAGTTAAACGTAGCTACTCAAACCACCAGTTGTTTATACTTTGCAATTTGCATATACATATAGACATCAAAAGTACCTTAAATATAGGCTCGGCTTTCTCATGGAAAACTTTACTTGATCTACCATGTCCAGATCGAGGGTTCAATATAACAAGTACTCTTTGCGGAGATTTGCATTTAATCGGTGGCTGGTCAAATAAAGACTCACTGAGGGGATTGTCTAAGTCTTGATTGATACTAGATGCTGCAGGGCGAGGTAGTAAATTAACAAATATTCTTTGTTCGGCAAAGCATGTCACCCACAAAATGGCCTCATCAAGGGTAGAGGCTATAAAGCAGAAGTCTTTATGAACTCTGCATGTCTTTCCAAACAAAGACTTTTTAGTTGGATATGCATGCAATGTAAAATGTTGTCCAGAATTATATGATACCTGCCAAAATATAAGCAGAGACAAAATATCAGTAAAGTGATGAAACAGATCTAATTAATAATAGAGACACATTTTATTATCTGAACTTACAGAGACGACATCCTCCAGGAAGAGTACAGAGCTACCCCAGATCAGAGCTTTACTTGTGAGTCTAGCATCAATTGCATCTGCTTTTCCGTTTGATGGTAACTGATTATTATCACTTGCACTTCTATTTTTCTTATCAAAAATAAGCTTTCCAGAATACACTTCATAACCCAGAAAATTGGACCTCTCATCTGCCACATCATTTTTGTGGGCATGGTTTTTTCCCTTTTTAACCTCTTTGTCATCAATAACCAAGTGCTTCTGCCTTGAAGATTTTGATTTGCTTCTTTTCTCTTGAGTACTGGTCAAAGAATGCTGTCCAGCCGACTTTTGAGAACGCCTACTACTAGAACGTCGGCTAGATTTCTGGGATGAGCTTCTAGAAGTAGGATTTTCAAGCTCGGTTCCATCCATTCCTGCCTGTTAGACAGCACTTCAGAACATTGATCCAAGCAATGAATTCTATACAGCTTCAGGGATGGATGAGGCATCACGGCTCCAATGCCATACGAGAAGGTCAGTATAATTAAGTCAGCTGCAGTTAAAGGAAAAAATTATTATATGCAAATGTCAGGTACATATATAATGCATAGTGGGAGCAAGTGAGCTCCTGAGTCTCATTCCCACACACAAAAAAAACAAGCAGCCTCCTTGACCAAGATGCATTACTGAAGCACATTCAGCAAAAGAACATTGTGATTTCCTATCAATAATAAGTATTGCTATGTAAGTGTGTGCCCCATCTTTTATACTCCATACTATGAAAAAAGGATGACACTATCCATATTCCTGCTTCAAGTATCATACAAATACCAATCTGAAATCTTGCGCTCAGCACTCAAGCTATTAGGCTGTCATGCTTAGCTTTTCAACTGCCATCGTCAGAAATTGATCGGAGATTAAGACTTCAGTTCGCTTTGCTTTAGATGAAAATAAGGCAAGGGAGACTTTTTCTCTAATCTCTAAAGAAAATGGTTAAGGGATCAGTTGAATTTTTTTCCCCTGCAGCCATTCCTGCGATACCAACATCAAAGATGGGCCATAAAAAAAAAGCTACCGGGCAACAATTTGGTAAACTATTATCAGAGGAAGCATTTGACTGCACAAATGTTCTAGGAACACAAAAACACAATATCTAGCCATGAAGCATATGTGGTGCAGTATATCGATGATATCTTTAACAATCCAAAGGCGCAAGGAATTGAATGCTACTGGCAACCATTTGTCCAACACATATGAGTATGCGCACTAATCAAATAATAAGATCAGATGATGAGCAGAGCAACAGTATACCTGGGACGATATCAACACATCTACTACTACTGTTAGTTCATCCAGGCACAGGGACCGTGCTACGCCACAGAAGTAACAATCGCAGCGCGCCACAAGCATCTGCGAACTACTGACACCAGATCTCGCCAAGCACGGTTCAAAATGCCACACGCGCAGCGCGGCACACCAGGTCGCTAATCACCAAGCACCGAGTCCAAGACAAACTCGAGGCAGGGGGGAGCAGAAGGGAGGAAATTAATTTCTTTTTTTTAAAAAAAAAACAAGCCGACGACGAGCAATCCATCACCGACCGCACCACCTAACACGGTAGATTCCGCCGTAAGGAAAGCACCGGCGGGATCGAAAACCCGCAAGGGGAGAGACGTACCGAATTGAACCCACCCCGGCGGGCGATCGGATCCGGAGATGGAGCCTGGCTGGCGGGCGGGCGCGGCTCCCTGCGGCGGATCGAACTGGCGTGCTTCTGGATTCGGAGCAGGCCGCCGCCGGCGGCGGCGGCGGCGGTGGGAGGTCGGGTGATAGCTGTGGGGTGCCGCGACCGCGAGAAAGGGAGGAAGGGGGAGGCGCTGCCCGCGCGCGACGCGGTGGTGACAGGGGAGCAAGAGTGTCAGGACGTGCGTCGCGTCGATTCGATGGGTTTTAGCGAGGCAAAGGAGCGGGGACGGGGAGGGAGGGAGGAAATGGCGTGCCGGACACGAGGCGGCGTCCCGGCTGTTGGGGGGTGGAGGCTTTGGAGTTGCTGGAGGTCGAGGCCGGTGCGGTGGGAGAAGGACCGGACCCGAAGGCCAGCGGAGAGGCAGGAAAGAGACGGTGTGGTGCGTTGGGTCGGGTGGTGGCGGCGCCCGTCCGTGTCCGTTTGCTTCGTTTTTCCTTCCTTTTTTTCTCGCTTGCTCTGTTGGTTCGGTGTTGGGTTCGTTCGCCCCGTCCAGTGGTTTATGACGACGCTGCGTGCGAGTGCGATGCGCCAGCGCCGTGGCGACTGTTCCAGCGTGCGCTGTTCCCGGACCCCGGATAGCTGCGCTGCGTCGCAGGCGAGGACGCCAGTCGCCAGGTCGGTTTTCGTAGGGCGCGATGGCTTGCACGCCGCCGCCGCCCACTGCAACTGCAATGCAAAAAGATTTGACGATACCGCGAGGCGAAAGTGATAGTCGAGACTTGTCATGTGTACGATGTATACAGACCTACTTGTCATGCGTCTTTAACCACGCGTGCAATCCCTTTTTTTTTTCTCGGGCTTCCGTTGATTACTCGAGTTAGCACAGCGTACAGCGTAGGAGTAAACAATTTTTTACGCTGTTGATTGATTGTGTGTCAGTGTGTTACCACGCGTATCTCCGCGGATGAAATTTGCCCACTTTGGGAGAAAAGGAAAACTGGCCCGGATTGATCGTTTGTGTCAGAGGTAACTCGATTTGACTGAACAGTCTGGCGTTCCAAATTTGACGCCCCAGTCCAAATTGGCTGGTTCGGGGTTGTTTTTTCTTTCGTCTAATAAAAGGTGGTCGGCGCGTACTTGGAAGGCCACAGAGGCCTCACCCAGAAGGCCAGAAGGGGAAACCAGAAGGTTTCCAGCTGGAAACGTACGTTCAATTTCCAAATCAGTGAATAGCTAGCATGCAATTTCCAGCTCCACTGACAGTCACACGCTCAAACCATGCCCTGCGGTGATCGTCACCGACAGTGCTGCGTTTGGCATATCGGTTTTGCTTTGGGTGTCGTTAAGCAAAGAGATCATACTTTCATGATTCATAGTGCTGCTTTTTATCCACGGCCTACCCTATCTCTGAACTAAAGTAGTTCCATCAACTATCCAAGGTTGCAACCAAGGAAGCTCGATCGTTCGGTGGAACTAAAGTAGTTGGATCGAATGATTGGACAACGAGTTCTTTTTATATCCTGGGAGTGTGTTCGAGATGAAAGTCTACTCTCAGTTTGTTGTGCTTAGCATATATATAAATAAATTATATCGGAGGTCACTGAACTTTGTATTCATGTGCTGGTATGCCAGAGAATATGCTAGGACTAATCAATCAGTAAACAGTAAACATCCTTTGAGAACAAAGTGAATTATCTACTCAAGACGAAGGAGGGAGCTTGTTCTGCAACTACGAGCATCTGGGGTGATGTTCGAGAGGTTAGCAGGAATTTTGATGTGGTTTATTTTTCTTATATATGTAAATTGCACGGTTAAGATTGTGGCTTATTGCTACGCTAAACAAGCTGATACGATTAGCAAAGTGTGTACATGGGTTGGAGCTGCTCTGAACTAGGGTAATGTATGGTTCAGTGTAGGCAACGCCAACGTCAATGAAATTAAAAGTTGCACTGCAAGCACTTAATTTTTAGATTAAGGAATATGATATTAGGGCCTCCATTCACAGGCGGCGGAGCCAAGGCCCAGTCACCATGGGCGGCTGGCCGGGCTCTATTGCCAAATAGGCTTTTGAGTTCTCACTTTATCACAAAAATTTGCTGATAGCAAAGGGAGCAGGCTTAGTCAGGCACGGAAATTTCAACTCTCTAATATATAGGGATTAAATTGAATGAATGATCTACTACTATGATCCCACTGTTACTAATTGGCATTTGAATTTATCTTTAATTCTCATTCTCCAATTCACTATGAACTTGTGTTCTAAAAAATATCTTAATTAGTTAAATTTAAAAATATTGTGATGATGGTCTAATTTTGTTAGTATGTTAATAAGTAATATAATCGTGTGTATTATTTTTTTGATAGTATAACATTATGTTTCGCCCAGGCTCCATAAAAGTTCTAGCTCCACCACTGGCCAAATACAACACACTCATATTTTCTGATCGTTTCAGTGGTTTATAAGCTGGTTGATGATATTTTTGACTGTTTTGTTGTGAGAGGAAAATAATGTTTAGATGGTTGATAAGTCAAGCGAACAAAACTTATATACTAGACTGTAAAGCACCACTCAGTGTAGGATACAAAACACATAACAAAAGAAACAGAGACTCAAGTCCTAGTCCTAGTCCTAGTCCTATTTCCACCTCATTACACAACTTGCTAAACAAATCTTCTTCTTTTTTTGTCACAATCAAGCGACTGTACGTATTCCTTTAGTGAAGACAGCAGCACTCGATGCATCACATAGATTCGATGGGTACTTGTTTAGCTAGAGTGTTTTAACGCCTTTCATTCCTTTAATCATGTTTGGTTAGGTTTGCTGGAAACGTTAGCTTCTTATTGTTGAGGAAGTATCAAACATGAGTGCAATTTGAATATTAAGGGAAATAGAAACATCTAATACTCATCAATTGAGCATCAAAATTTTATATGATAATATAAAATCCACATTGTATGAAGATCCATCACAAAATAAAATAAAACTAAATAATTACACTTGAATCACAATTCTTTCTCGAATTTAGTCAAATGAACAATTTGCCACACGTTTGATTTGATGATTGGCTTGCATTATCTAACACCTATCTAGTGACCTAGAAACATGCATACAAATCAAAATCTCAATAACAAGGTTTTAACTTCAGTAAACTCAAAATACTAGCATAATAGCATGTCTTGAGCTTCAAATGCTCCTCAAATTTAAAAACTGAAATGAACAATCTAGCATCAGGTGCAATGACATAAAATCCTTGCTCAACTGATACAAATATCTATGTTGGTGCGTCTAGCTATCGTAGAAATTACTCTATTCAAATTTTGCAATGTTGTAAATTTCTTCCATGTTTTTAACCCAACTCAAGCTGAAGAAACTAAGTGAATAGCGAGTTTTTCATATTCCTACACTACAACAAGAGGAATAGTGACATGTGTTTTTGGTGATAAAACCATTGTCACATCGGTCAAAGAGAACCACCGTGCGGACAGTATGGCGGGCCAACCGCAATTGGAGCCCCAACAGTCCCAACCATTGCGTCGGCACACATAATGATGACGTAAACTGTCTTTTAACGGTTGCAGGGGTCACCTTACAAGGAGACATGACTGCCTAGCCAGTGCAACACTCGGCAACATCTCTAATGATCGCGAAAATATAAAGACGGTGTGGTTCGTCCGGATCCATGCTATGCATCTTAGGGATCCTGCACCCTAGCTCCCTTCACTGTTCCCACTTCTTTAACATATTTGTATCCTTGCCTCCTGGACATATAATGTAAGGTAGGGACGCCATTAGATGAGAGGTTGAAAAAGATAGGACTAGATCCATCGATGAGTCAAGCAATCTGCACTCATGTACTCACACGTCTTTCTCCCCTACATCCTTGTAGCCTCTTTCACGTACACCTGAACATAAAATCTTTGTTGGGCGTATGACTCAAGCCTAACCCAGGTTAAAAAAATTTGTGTCTTTGGTGCTAAGCCACCATAACCTATACAATGGCATTTGTATACACTTGTGATGGTGATGAACCCATGACACACATGATATGTCATTCTTAAGGGCAAATACATTGATGTTGTCTCACATACAGTCTCATATAGTGTCATACAATTTTAAGACGACTTAATAAACAACATGTACAATGATAATCTTTTAAGTTGTCTTATAATAATTCACAATTCCTTTTTATGCATAGAAGAAAAATAAAATTGTGAGTTGCGCATAGTCCTACATTTTACCTCGTGAGACGGTTGTTTTGCGTAGCAACAACCTCATTCTCTCTCCCCTCACTCCTTCCATATCAGCAAAAATAATATGTGACGCTCATGAGACGGAGTATGAGACCATTGACCTGTAGCAATGTGCTTGCACGTGACATGTACAAGTTCCATAAGAGGCCATTTGGATCCCTTCATTTGGAGGAATTGAAATATATTTTTAATTAAGTTAAGCTATGGCTTGGAATTCGATATTCCACCACTTTCTAAAGTTCACATATAAACCTATCTTAAATTCATAGGGTGAAAAATGAAAACTGATTCTATAGATCATCATTCCATGTTTTCTACTTTGCAACTTATAACGCGTTCTTCAAACTCTCTTTTCTATGATAGAAATACAATAAGTATGTCTCTCATATAGTGAATAATATTATACAAATATAACCATATATAATCATATTAGCTTATTTAATATGTCTCTAAATTATAATTATTTGAATCAATTCAATTTCAAAGATCCAAGCCGGTAAAAGGAAAATAAAAAAGACTAGGCCCAAGAATTTAGGCCTCCTTTCCTTTCCTTCCGGTAATACCAGATGAATTCCATTGGAGCCTGTTGCAACGGGGCCGTTTTAATCGGCAACGCTGCTTTCGTTTTGCAAAGACTGGCCTTTTCAAGGCACAGCCGGGCCTTTGCACGGGCCACCCTGCGTTGGGCCGTAATGGTACTAAATCCTCCTTAAAAAGCACGTGTACGGTGTATCTTCATCAAATTATTTTCAGTCCTGGTCGCGCATGGCCCATGAGCCGTGGAGTCATGACGCTCCAAAACCGATTCTTCTTGTGTCAGAAGCCATATTATAAAGGCTTAAAGCATCTACGCTTGCTGTCCCCTATCTTTTTCTCCAGCTCCGGTAACTTTACAGTGCAAAGCTCATCAGCTTTCTTTCGCATTGCAGAAAAGCCATGCATCTTCTTTCCGAGCAGTTGGTGTAACCGTCTACAACGGCATAAACTCTGCTTCGACACACCACAACAGAAGAGCAGAAGACCTCCACTCCAACTGTCAGGGCACGGCACAGGCACAGCCACAGATTGCTTCTTGACACACATTTCATTTCGCTGTCAGAGGCATCCTGTTAAACTAAAAGGCTCAGTGTCATTATCCCTGTAGCAGCAGCGTCAGTGCTGAGCTCTCCTTTGTACGCAGGCGCGCTACCACCAAGTAGGTGCTGTGTACGCATCAGTATCACGACGAGTCGTTTTCGTTGGGCGAAAGCATTTTGTCAGTACGAGTCGCGAACGCAAATGGCACTTTGATCAGACCTATCGAAATGAAGCCGGGAAAGCAAAGATTCCTGGAGATATATATCAGCAGGCAACAGTGGCAACGCCGCTTTGATGGGGGCATCCTCTGAGTTGGATCAGCAAAAGAAAGCACCTCCCCGTCTACTCTTCCCCCCAACCCCAGTGCTATGCGCCTCTCGTGCAACAGTAACCACAAAAGAGAAACGGCACGAGGTGGCGCAAACATCCTCGAAGTGACGCGGGTGCACGACGACGAACATGCGATCCACTGATCGACGCCGTGCATGCCCAAGCGCGCGAATGCAACAGCGGCAGCAGGCCGGCCGGCCATAAAGCACGCCGAGCAGTGCTTCAGATAGCAGAGAGAGAGAGAGATTAGATTAGATTAGATTAGATTAGAACAATCAATCATGGTACTGGAACTGCAATACTATATAAGTAGTACGCCCAGTAGTATATTACTCCGAGCAAGAGGCAGCAAAGTACTCCCCACATCAGTTCCAGGGATTTCAGGCAGGCTGCTGCAACTGCCACTCTCGGAATCATGGCCGAGTCATGGGCCCGTTTTATAAAATCTCTCTCTGATCCATAGATCTGCAGCAGTTATTAGCTGCCGATGCAGCACCAGCAGCTGCCTGCCTGCCTGACTTTTATATATTTATTGGCGTGATTCACCTGGACGCTGTGGGCCCGGGCGTGAGCTAGGAATCGTCGATCGGGGAGCCAGCCACGGACGATGGGGGCGTGTCACGTTGAGATCACAGGCGCCAGCAGGCAGAAAACGTCCACCGATGGATGGATGCGAACGTGGACGAGGTGTCAAAATCCGCGGGAAGCACAGCTGCACAGGCACCACGGCCAGTGTGGAGCTGGATTACCTCACTTGCAAATCCTGGCTGTCAGATCTGGAGGGCACGCCCGTGATCGGATCTAATCATGGCGCGCTCGCTGTACCACCGCCGGCCGGTACTAGTGCCTCGCTTTCACGCACGCGGCCGGCCGGCTGATCGCGCGTGTCCAGCCCCAGTTATATTGCCTCCGAGACTGCGTGACGAAGGACGGCTGCAGCCGCGCGCTAGCTAGTACATGTACTACATCCAAGCATCAGCATCAGCAACAGCAACATGAAGATGGAGATCCATTCGAAGGGGCAAGCCGGCCGGCGAGGCCATAAATAGCCGGAACCGCGATGAAAAGGCGCTGCGTGCGCCTGCCGGATTCTGCCGATCCTGATCGGTTTTCACGTGCCGCGAGAAGGGGGCAAAAAAAAAACAACAGGGTACCAGGCGCGGGACGGCACGGCGCGCCGCACGCATGCGGACCCGGAGGACAGGCGTGCCCTCTCCGGTCTCCTCCCGCCGTCCCGGCTTTCTCAGCTGGTATGCACTGGTACGATACGGAACGGCCGGACGGGCGCGCGCACTTCCCATCCCATCCCATCCCATCCCATCATCCACGCGACGCGTGCCCGGCCTGGGAGAGAAAAAAGGTCGCGCCTCGCGCGGTTCTTCTAACTTGTCGGCGCGCCCGCAGCTGCCATAAATATAAATAAAGCGCACGGTTTACTACGGATTCACTCCCGGCCGGCCGCGACGGGTTACGGCGGGGCTTGATCACGGCGGCGGCGAGTGATGGCCGCGCCGCGCCGGCCTTTTTTTATGCGGAGGTTGACTGTTGTGGCCAGGCCAGCCAACCGTGCTGTATACCCGTGGGCGATCGAGGGATGGGTGCGACGTGGGTGCCGTATAACTTGCTCATGTGAGCACCGGTGATCGGTCTGGGATCCACGACGGATGGACTAATCGACGTCTCATCGATGCCGCTAGCGATCGGCATTGCTAAGCTATAGCCTACAGCTAGCTAGCGCGCGTATGCCCTGTTGATCCGCCTGGCTTGCATGCGCGAACCGAGCGAGGGACCGCGGGCACGCTGGCATGCGGCGCTACTCGCGTGAACAGTGACCCCCCCCACCCCAGCTCATCTGCCCTGGACCCGACCGGCCGTGTCGTGTGGGGTTGTATTGCATCGCATCGCCTCGTATGGGCGCACGGATGGATCACTGTTCCTGTGAACCGTGCCCTTGTCGGTAACTCTCTGCCTCGCCGACGCCGCTTCGTAGGCGCGCACACGCCGAACGTGCGCGCGCGCGGTTTTCACGTCACGTAATTGGTTCTCCAGCTAGTACGTACATAGTAGCTGGCTGCTGCCGTGGCCCGGTGGATGGAGTGGATACTGATGACTTGGGCGTGGAGCTACTAGCTTGTGGGGTGCGCATCTAACGCCGATGGGGACAGTGCCCCTGGGCTGTCGCGCCAAGCGCGCGCCCGTGAGCCGGTCCGGAGCGCCGAGCGCGTCGATCCGGACTCCGGAGTCATGGGCGTTTTGGTCGTTCTTGAATTCTTGGATGGGTTCGATCATTTCGCCACTCTAAACATCAGAGTTGGCATGTTAGCACTCACTCACCCAGTCGCACCCTGGACCAGTGGGGCAGCAACTTGCGTATTTGCGCGCGTCCATTCACGCCGGTTGGTACTTGCCCCAGACCCCTGAACGTGTCAGACCTGGCAGAGCACTGGCGCCGGCCACCGGCGCACTAGCTTGGAACCGGATCCGCAGTCGGCCAGTCAGTCCCCCAAAGAAAGAATGTTGCGTGCCAACGGTCGAATTGTAGGCAGGGCCCTGATTGGGTTGGCGTGCCCCCGCGCTTGCGGGAGGTCTGGTCTGGCACGTCGATCGGGCCCGGGAGAGCGAGGGGAGAAGAAGAAGAAGAAAAAAAGGCAGGTGCTAGCTAGGCTAGCTACGCTACGGCTGCTAGGCGCGGAGCCGCACGAGGAGAGGGGGAGGTCCCCGTTCCGCGCGCGGCACCGCTGTCTGGCCACGCATTGTGCCACTGCCACCAGACGACCGACGGACGGTGCTACCCCTAATTCGCCACCGGCCACCGCTGTGTCCGCTGCCGATTGCTCCTTTTTTTCCACGGCCGGGTGGTGGCTGGGCTGGCTGGAGATGCGATGCCAGTAGCTCCGGTCAGATCATCGGACGCATCGTCGTCACAGGTCCTAGCTGAACGTAACCGCACTGTCGTCCCCCGGGGCCGGTCCTGGCAAATGCTGCTAAACGCTAGAAAGGGTTCGGGCTCTATCGAAGCTAGCTAGGTACTCCTACGTGGCTACGTGTAGTAGCTAGCGAGACAGCGGGGAACAGGGTAACATGCGCGCCCGTGCCGGGGTGCGCTGTGTGGGCGTGTTTGCGGTTCGTTCCTCGACCGACCATCCATCCAGCACCAGCACCAGCACGCAGCAGCACCCAATGCAAGGCGCCGTCCTTTCTGCTGGGGGTATAAAGCGCTTAGTTAGCTAGCTTTTGCGACGCATCGCACAGCCGCAGCCAAAGCGCGATCACTCGCCCGGGCTAGCTAGCTGGTGTGAGTGAGTGAAATTGGTGAGAAACAAACAGGGTCATGTGCCCGCATGAGCGCGGAGCCGCGCGCCGAGTAAAAGCCAGCAGCATTTGTAGATAGAGAGAGAGAGAGAGCGCAAGCGAGCGAGCGAGCTGGCTTTCTGTGGCTGGGTGCGCAAGTTGCGTTTTGCTCTGTAATTGCCTGGGCCAGCAGATAGATAGACGCTACACTGTGTCTGTGTGTGTGTGTGTCCTCGCTCCTGGGAAGGAACTCAACTGCACAGACCGCCGGCCTGAATTTTTTTCATCAGTGGATTAAGACGTGAGCGAATGCAAGTGAGGGCTGGCTAGATAATTAATCGATCAACCAATCTGAATCTGAATACAATACAGTTTTCTTCGCCACCGGACGCCCCAGATGCGATCTGTCTTGTGCGCATAAAGAAAGAAAGAAGAGCTGAAACGGGCGGGGCGGGGAGAGAGCGAAGGGAGAGAAGAAAAAGACCAGCACAGCAGGCAGCCGTGGTCCCCGACCCGGTGGTGATCGGAGATGGCGCGACGCGTCCAAAGAGGGAGCGCGAGGTCGCGACAGAAGCAAGTATACAGACTGGAGGAACGAGGAAAGAAGAAGGGTGGTGGTGGTAGGGGTGGCCCGATCTTGTTGGCAGGCACGGAATGGAGCCCGTAACTTCCACGGCAAACTTTGCATGGTCCCCGGACGGACAAAGCCGAATTGAATATGAGTGGTGCTGTGTGCAAGGGCAGGTATGTAACCCCGGGAAAATGAAGCCCAACCTCCTGTAACTCTATACTTTGGCATGGATGGTGGCAGTGGGAGGCATGCCCAACTGCTCCGGTAGAGACGCCCGTACTCTTACCTACTGGTTGTGTGCGTACTGTATTATTCAGAGCAGCTCATACATAAAAGAGCAGGCGTAATTTACTGACTTTGGGACTACTCTGGTTTCCATGCAAATAAGCACACAAAAAGACAACGTTGGATCGATCCGGTTTGGGCGAGGCTCGCCTGAGAGATTTCTCGGTTAATAACCGCTGAAAAGAAAAATATCTGCTACGAAGTACGTTCCATTAATTTGACTCTAGCCTCGATCGTTGACCTGTTGTTTTTATCCATGATGAATGAATGAAACGCGAGGCGACCACGACAGCAGAATGCAATGAACTCATCTCAAAAGTACGTACTCCTGGAGGAGAAAAGCGTTGGTCCGCCTGCAATCCCCAAATTCTCGCGGCGGCCGGTTGAAAAGAGCCGTGCGATAACGGGAAAAAGAAAGTGCCGCCATCATATTTCTATGACTTAAACCGAATGTGGACCACGCCAGCGCGTGAAGGAGAGAGAGGCGACTTCTGTATATTCATTCACGTATCATCGGATTGGATCATATTACTGTAGTTGTTTGGAGAATAATCTGCGTCATGCGAGGCATGGCTCCCCCAAGTTTGTTTTATTTTATCCTGGGCTAAATGATTAACCTAGCTAACAGCTGAACCGAACGAATCAGTTTTGTTATATATATGGGTTTCAGACAACCTGATTTGGATTATACTCCGTAGTATATATGCAACTATCAATCGATCATCCATGATTGTCAGCTGCGTCGCTGTTACAGGATTACAGCTGGTAAGTTGAGCTTCGTGAACTGTACTTCGGCACCATTTCGTGGCTAAGCATGACAGCTACGTTCTAACCGTTTACTCATGGTATATATACTATTGAAAGTACCAGTATTTCAGATTGGTCGGCTAGAAGAAGAAGAAGGTTTATACTAGTATCACTGTTCGTGTTGATTTCATTCGTTCATTACTGAAACAGCGCAGCATAATTACGTCAGTACGTCAGTCTGCTGCTTTCAGAAATAGAGTATATAAAAAGAGGAGACCGGCCCGTTCCCTCTTGTGAAAGGATATTGCTAAATTTAATAGCAGACAGAATTAGACTAGTTTTTGTTCTGGTTCGCCGGTACAAACGGGGATGCATTTTGCAGAGTTATAAAGTACTGTAGGATGGGAACCGGGATGGGCTAGCAAGGGCTCCTGATGACTAGATGACCTGCATCTCACATCCAAGGGATCCCCTACGACGTTCATCAGACAAACAAATAGTGGCTCCCCACAATACTGGTTGCATTATTTATTGGCGAGTTATTATTTTTCTTCGGATACTGGAGTAGTATAATTTAATCAGCCGCACCTACTACTATACGGAGCACGTTGAATTGTCAAAATTAACCCGAACTGGGTATCCGTGTGAAACTGTGTAATGCTTCATGCTTGTTTTCACCAGGCATTCAGGTGAGGATGAGATCACCACATTCTGCCTGCTTCGTCAGGATATGGACGACGTGCCTTGCGCGTCTTGCATACGGCACACCGACCATGCGAATGGCATGCATGCTCCCTGCACACACACCGAGTTCAGAACATCGATCGCCATGCTCCCTTCAGTTCGATCGACGATCCACGCGGGCGCAATTTCTGAATTGAAGACGACACAGCCGCATAGAAGTATATAGCAAGCCACCTCTGTTCGATGCGTATTACTATGAAGCTTGTCAAATCAGGCTCATCAGTTGGTAGTTAAAAGAGGGGAGCGCTCTGTTTAATCCGTTGTCCCTTATTTTATCTATCCGTGGCCATCATTAGTACTGATATAGTACTCTGTATTTTTTATCTACCCATAAGGAGGAGGTCCGCTTTTATAATGGCCTGGCCGCGCTCAACAAGCTAGGCCATCACCCAATCATTACTGCCTCGGTCGAGTTTAGTAGTAGTAACATGGATCACGCTGCACAATCACGGGAACACCGAGTGCGGAGAGGTCGTGCGCCAGCCGCCAGGACAGGGGAGGGAGAGCGTTAGATTCCACCCACCTTTGCTTGGGCAATGATCAACAGCTAGCCTATGATTAAGTTAGGGAACTGGACTTAACTGTTGCGGTATCAGGGATTAATGATGCCATGGCTTGGCTTGGCTGGCAGCCAGCAGAATGCGCTCCAGTTGCGTGCGCCAGCGCCACGCACGCCAACCTTGAAGCCCGGTGTAGGTGTTGATGCTTTAGTGTAGACCAGTTTCTTGAGTTGTACCCTCCCGGGAGTTGATTTGAGCAAGTATGCGTATGTTTCAAGATGCATGTGGGCTGTCTAAGAGCATCTTTAAGAACCTATGTATTACAAATCTTAATTTCTAAATTACCATTTAGAGAATTATTTGCATAAAATTATTTTCTATATTTTTTATTCTAACAATTTTTCTATCTTCCATGTGTAGTCTAGAGAGCTATTCCCTGTCTTCTATATTTGACTAGCGAATAATCTAGAATAGCAGATGACTATAATTACATAGCTATTTAGAGAAATTGTTGGAGGATAGTTTTTTTTATGAAAATATCTATTCCTATCATTTAAAAAGAATGTAGAGAGTTTCTTAGAGATGCTCTAAGGCCCCGTTTGAATCCCTATAAAAAGTAGCTATTTGTCAATAATTATTTATTTGAGATCTAAGCAGGTATAGATAGTGGACTAGATAATTGTTAGTTTGAACTATATATAGATAACAACTATTCAACTAGGTAAACCAAATCAGATAATAACTATTAGCTAGATAACTATTATTAGACAGTAAATTCAAACAAGGCCTAAGAGAGTGCTTCGCGTATTTTTATGTACCCTTGTATTTGGCATATATATGACCATTAAGTTCTACCCCTATCATGTGTATCATATATTGAAAAATATAAGTTATGTAAGAATATGTTTGGATTCACTATTTGATAATAGTTAGCTAGTTAATAACTCATTGTCTGATTTGATCTAGATAGTGGTATAGTCATCATTGATGGGTCGAGCTAATAACTCATTATCTACGTATATTCGATTCAAAGGAGATAATTTATACTCCCTCCGTTTCAAATTATAATTCGTTTGACTTTCTTTGACCCAAATTTTAACTACTCATCTTATTCAAAATTTTTTGCAAACATAGTCAAATTTAAGTCATTCTTATAGACCATTTATTAAATAAGCAAGCCACAACAAATAAGTGATATTTTAAATAAAATTTTGAATAAAACGAGTGATTAAACTTGGAGTTAAAAAAATCAAATGAACTATAATTTGAAATGGAGAGAGTATTAGATAGTCAGCATCTATGTAGAGCTAAATAGGACCTAGAAACCACACCGAAAATCATACATGATTGTCCCTGAGTGCAGATACGTATTACAGATCAAGTGCGTTATTATATACTCCGTATATACGTATACAAAAGGTAGATTTTTCTGCAGAGCTGCCTTTGTCCGGATACATGCATGCATACATACAGCACAAGCACAAGGACGTGCACAAATAAACGAGAAAATGACCGTTTTACCCCACGCACCATTGCATGGGCCTACAGGTACGGGCCGGCCCACAACCAACCACGTTGTACTGCCGCATCCACCTCATCGCAACCGTCCGCTTCAGCTGGGGCCCATGGGGCATTAGGGCGCCCGTCTCCCTCTGCCGTCTGCGAAGCCGTTAACCCTCCAGCCTCTCGACGCAGCCGGCTCTAGAAACAGGAAACGCCTCCGTCCCGGCACCGATTTTACAACAGCGCGCGGTCGGCTCCTGCAAGGGGCGGGGGTCGTGCGACTGTTCAACTGCCTAGCCAGCCCATGAGCCAGCATTCCGTGCATGGGTCGCCGTGATGACGCCGAGAGTACAACTCTTGTAGATCTCGGCAGATGCAGTCGTTTGAGCAAGGAAATGGAGAGATACGCATGTATCTTGCCAGATTAATGAATGATGAACACAAATTAGTACGCACTTTGGATCGAGCTGAGGTTGATGAGTTATTAACAGAACAAGATGCGCAAAAGCTATATATATATATATATATATATATATATATATATATATATATATATATATATATATATATATATATATTATTATTATTATTATTATATGCCGTATGTGCTTGCAGAGTCGTGCTCATGCATGTTTGCTGAGAGATATTATAATTGACCACGCGAGCGAGCACGGCATCTGCCGAGATGTGGTGACGATCCTTGCTAGCCTGGAGACGTATGCATGCAGATATCTATCCACGCCAACCACACCAGCGGCGGTGGGCGGCGCCGCGGGGGTACGCGGCCAGCCGCGGCGTTCGTGCACGCATGAAGTCAGATGAAGGAAAAAGGGGAAAAAAATATTTTCCACTCCAGTATATCTCCAGGCCAGGGCTATAGTCACGCAACGCAAGGGTCTTTAATTGCTGGCCAGCACGCAGTCACTACTCTATCTTCAGTTCTCCACCACGGACGACGTTGTGCACGGGCTGCGTGACGACGGCGGCGGCGGCGGCCGGACCGGATAGATATGTAGAGCCATAGATCGAGGAGGCCCGGACGGCGGTACAGAAAGGCATGGGCATGCAGAGCGGACGTGGCATGGGATGTGTCACGGCGCGCGGGCCGGGGGCGGCCGCCCCAGCCAAGCCAGCCACCACGCACGCACGCATGCATGCATGCAGCGCGTGACGGCGTGAGGGGGCCGGGGCCAACGGGGGCGATCGATGTCAGCGCAGGCGGCCCAGTTGTCCCCTCCCCACCACGGCACGGCCACGAGGCCAGGGTACGTGTCCGGAAGCGCGCGCAGGCTGTTCCGTTCCGTTTCACTCACTCTAGCTGCTACTGCGCAGCAGCCCACACCCTGCCTGTTTTGTCCGCATGCTCCCGGCTCCCCATCACCATGGATGGATGGATGGGCGCGTGCGTCCGTCCGTCCGTCCGTCCTGACGGGGCCCAGGCTATAAAACGGGGCACCGCCCCCGTAACACTACCAGGCACCACCAGGCTGTGAGTGTGAGAGTGAGTACCCGACGACGGACGATCGAGTCTCTGCAGAGGTCGTTGCTAGCTCTCTGGCGCCGTGCGCCCCGTTGCGTGCGTTGCGTTTCGTGCTGGGAGAAGGGAAGGGAAGGGAAGGGTGTCAGCAGATCGGCCAGCGAGGGGTAGATGGAGATACACATGCGTACGACACGGCAGTACATGCGCCACCAGCCCTTCCTTTTGTAGGCACCCCCTCCCCTCGCCCCTTGCTTTCTCTCTCTCTCCTCTTTCTCCATCGGCCGCCAGCCAGCCAGCCGGGGCGTCCTCTCCCGTCCGTCCCCCCGCCCCTCCCCACACACACACTCGGCAGGCCAGGCCTCTTTGCTTGCTTGCTAGCTTCTTTCTTTCTCCCTCCTCCATCCGGCTCTTTGGACCCTTTCCAGTTGTCCACGCTCCCATCTTTTTCACCCCCCTCCTCATCCATCTCTCTCCGATCCTCTCCCAACCCGGCTCTCCTCTCCCACCCCTTGCTGCTTGCTGCCCTCCGGCCGGGCGCCCCCGCCCCCGCCCCGGCCCCTTCCCTACTTGTACCAGCCCCTCTTTTCCAATTTCATCCTCTCCCTCCAATACCACTATCCCTCTCTCTCTCTCTCTCGTCGCCCACACCACTCTCGCTCGGGAGAGAGAGGAGGAGGAGGAGGAGGAAGGAGAGGGAGTGAGCTAGGCTGGCATGGCCGGCTAGAGCTGCAGCATGCGTACAATTCAGTACTAGTAGGAAGCTAGGTAGGAGTACCCCCTCCTCAATTGCTACTTCTACTGAGTTGCCATCCGCGCTACGCACTTCTTCTACAAGTACTACGCCGCTTGCCAGCAGGCGTGCGCGGCCATACAAATCCCTGCCTGCCTAGGCTAGCTAGCTAGCTTCCTCGCTCCCGAGGACCGCCGCGGCGGGGGTGCGCCCGCCATGCAGCAGCAGCAGCAGCAGCACCAGGGTGGCGGCGGCGGCTCGCAGTTCGTCGGGGCCCCGTCGCCGGACATGGGCCCCTTCTCGCCGACGGCGGCGGCCGCCACCGGTGGTCCCATGCCGCTCAGCAGCAGGCCTCCGTCGTCGGCGCAGCCGCCGCAACCGACGAGGACCAGCTACGACGAACTGACCGTGGTGTCCAGCGGGGCCGCTGGCGGCGGCGGCGGCAGCTTCGACGACGAGATGATGATGGGCAGCGGCAGCGGCGGCGGTGGCGGTGGCGGGTCGTCGGCCGCGTCCAGCAACCGGTGGCCGCGGGAGGAGACGCAGGCGCTCATCAGGATCCGGTCGGAGATGGACGCCACCTTCCGCGACGCGACGCTCAAAGGCCCCCTGTGGGAGGACGTCTCCAGGTAAACAAACCAAGGAGTTTAAGAGAGAGAGAGAGAAAAAAACTCGGAACGCATTTGCTTGCAGTCGGCCGGTTCTCGAGAAGAAGAAGCCGCCTGTGCTGTGCCTGCCTGCAGTCTCCGGCATGATTTTTTCCCCTGCGGAAAGCGGCTAACGGTTTCGTGGAATTTAGCAGCCGCCCCACATGAAATGATGGATAATTATCCTGGCGTCGCTGCGCTGCGCCCAATTCCCCTCCCCCGCCTTGGATTTTGCTTTGTTTTCTCACTCCCGTCCCGGTCTAATCAAATGCTTCTCGATTTCAGCGAGGCGGAATGGGGGAGGGAGAGAGAGAAAATTGGAAGGCAGGGCAGCACGCAGGAGGAGTAGTGGTAGGTGCAGTAGTAGGGTGAAGAATCTGGGCGCCTGGGGATCGTACCACGGTGGTGAGTGCGAGTGCAGGCAGGCAGAGGCAGGCAGCTGCTGCCGCCGCTGCAGGATGCAGTCTGCCACTGTTTTCTGCTTTCATGGCCTCCAGTTTTTGGGAAAAGAAGGAAGGCAGCCTTCCTCTCCCATCCCAATGCGGCCGCCTTGCTTTCATGCCGGCCTCCAGTATTTTTTCCCCCTCCATTTCATTCATTCATTCATTCATTCACTAGTGCATCATCAGCTTCACATCCCCTCTGATCCCCTAAAAAGGCGAGATGGTCTGTGATTAACTATAATTCCATTCTGCAGCAGCATATCATGAGTCCCCTCTCTCTATCTCTACCTCTTCTCTCGGCTCCTCACTCCTCTTGCCTGTCCTTCCAAATTTCCAATTCTTTCTATTCTATCGGCCTCTTGTCTCTTTCCTCCAGAGGCCGGCCTTGATGTGTCATGCCACTGCGTTAGATGCTTTCTCCTGTAAACGCTGCCATCATTTAATTCCTCTTCCTCGCAGATTACTACTCGTCTCTCAGTCTTTGGTTGCACGCTAGTAATGGCTGACCGGAACCTTTTATTGTGTCTTTGTCACTGCTGTGGCTTTCAGGAAGCTTGCCGACCTGGGCTACAAGAGAAGCGCCAAGAAGTGCAAGGAGAAGTTTGAGAACGTGCACAAGTACTACAAGCGCACAAAGGAAGGCCGCGCCGGCAGGCAGGACGGCAAGAGCTACCGCTTCTTCGACGAGCTGGAGGCGTTGCACGCAGCCGCGCCGCAGCCGCAGCCACAGCAGTTGCCGCCAGCAAGCACTGCTGCCCCGCCGCTGCACGCCTTCGCAGCCGCGCCGGTATCCGCGCCGCCTCTGCCGATGAGTTCAATGCCGCCGCCGACGGGGCCGATGCAGCCAGCGCCCATATCGTCGGCGGCGCCGGCGGTGGTGCAGGTCCAGGCGGCACCGGTGGTGGAGCTGCTGCCGCCCGGGGTCCACCAGCAGCCCCTCAACCTGCAAGGCTTCAGCTTCTCTTCCATGTCGGACTCGGAGTCCGACGATGAGTCCGAGGACGACGACATGACGGCGGAGACAGGCGGAAGCCAGGACCGCCTCGGCAAGCGGAAGCGCGGCGACGGCGGCGGCAGCGGCAGCAAGAAGATGATGTCGTTCTTCGAGGGGCTCATGCAGCAGGTCGTCGACAGGCAGGAGGAAATGCAGCGGCGGTTCCTGGAGACCATGGAGAAGCGGGAGGCGGAGCGCACGGCTCGGGAGGAGGCGTGGCGCAGGCAGGAGGTCGCCCGCCTCAACCGCGAGCAGGAGCAGCTCGCTCAGGAGCGCGCCGCCGCGGCGTCCAGGGATGCCGCCATCATCGCCTTTCTCCAGCGCGTCGGCGGGCAGTCGTCCGTGCAGCCCGCTCCCGCCGTTGTCGTCCCAATGCCAGCACCGGTGCCAGTCCATGCCCCGCCGCCTCCCAAACAACCTTCTCGTCAGCAGCAGCAACCGCCGCCGCCTCCGTCGCCACAGGCGACGACACCGCTGTCGAAGCCAATCTCAGCCGCGCCGCTCCAGCAGCAGCCGCCGCAACAGCAGCCCAAGGACACGTCGCAGCAGGACGCCAGCAACACGCCGCGCAGCACGCCCCAGGCCTCTGGCGCGCAATCACTCGAGCTGGTGCCCGCCGTCACGGAGCATCACCTCGATTCCGGGCTTGGAGGAGGAGGGGATGGAGGTGCGGCGTCGTCATCGCGGTGGCCCAAGACGGAGGTGCACGCGCTCATCCAGCTGCGCATGGACCTGGACATGCGCTACCAGGAGACAGGTCCCAAGGGTCCTCTCTGGGAGGATATTTCGTCCGGGATGCGGCGGCTGGGATACAGCCGGAGCTCCAAGCGGTGCAAGGAGAAGTGGGAGAACATCAACAAGTACTACAAGAAGGTGAAGGAGAGCAACAAGAAGCGGCCCGAGGACTCCAAGACCTGCCCATACTTCCACCAGCTCGAGGCCATCTACAGCAGGAAGCACCTCCGCAGCGTTGCAGCCGCTGCCGCATCGTCGAATTCCAACGCTGCCGCCGCCGCCGTCACCGCCGCTCTTCCTCCTCCCGCCTACCAAGAACAACTCAACCCGAGCCGGCAGGAGATAGAGGGGAAGAACATCAACGACGACAAGAGGAACAACGGTGGATCAGGCGGAGGCACGCAGGTGCCGAGCAGCAATGGCGAGACAGCGCCGACGACGACGCAGGCCGCGTTCGATGCCGACACCGGCATGAAGAAGGTAACGACACCGTCGTGTGCTCCAACCTGTTTCTTCTCTTCGTCCCCTTTGTCGTTTCGTGCTCGATAGGCGCAGCAGGCTGACCGGATATGTGCTTGCTGTGAAGCCAGAAGACATCGTCAGGGAGTTGAACGAGCAGCCGCCTCGGGAGTTCACGACGGAGGACGAGACGGACAGCGACGACCTGGGAGACGAGTACACCGACGACGGCGAGGAAGGCGAGGACGACGGCAAAATGCAGTACAGGATACAGTTCCAGAGGCCGAACCCGGGCGGCGCCAACAGCGCACCAGCACCGGCAGCGACGACGGTGCCGACTTCGGCTCCGACCAGTACCTTCCTCGCCATGGTTCAGTAGGCGCGTGGGCGGCGGCAGTAGCACCCCTCTCGAAACCGTACGTATATGCGTTCAAACCAAAAACCTGCCAGCATCACCATCACCATCACCGTCGTCACCGTCACCTCCTCCACCTTTACCAGTCCACCAAAGCACCATCAGTCCATCACCAACCTTGTTCATCCTGTAATTCCCCCGTGCCATTTCATTATTTATTGATTTGTTTCGTGTATAATAAGAGCCCCATCCTTGCGGCCCCTTAACCGGAGGATGCAGAGTGGGGCTGCGGTGGTAGGTCGAGCAAAAAGGAAGAGTCTCAGTCCCTCAGTAACTTATTTATAGGTCATCGTCGATCGCGTTAAACAAGAATTGTACATCGATGTAACAGTCAGTCCCTGATGTTTTCCTCCTTTTTTTTTCTTTTTTTTACCCCCCTCCCGGCGACGGCAGTATACAAGTTTGTATACGGGTATACAAGAATTATATACAGTCCAAGCAACTTGGAGCTTGCAGAGGTGAGAAGGTGTTTTTGCCGATGGGAGTTTACATTTTTTTGTCCCTTTTTTAACAGTGGATATAAATCTTGTTACTTGTTACAGTGTACATTGTGTTGTTATATATCCCAGTGCTTTGTCCTTTTATATGGCAAATTAATATGCGCAATTTTATCGTTGCCAGGAGAATATAAGAAAAAAAGTAAAAAAAAATGAACCAGCTTATTAAGTTTTATATGCTGTTGTATTTGATTTTTTTTAGCTCCTTGTGGAAATGAGGTAGTGGCATATATATACAGCTTCCAGGTGTATGTATTAAATTGTTTCTTACATTTTTTGCTATTTATATGAAAAGGGAAAAGCTAAATAGCAACGTGAGCTGCTAATTTTTAAGTGCCTGGATTTTTGGAATTCAGACAATGATTTTTACACAACCAACTAGTATAATTAAAAAATAACATAATTTAATTATATTTTCTATTCGCAATTAATGATAAACCTTTGTATTGCCTGATCAATAACATAAAATTAATTAGGTACCAACCGGGATATACTCCCTCCGTCCCAAATTAACTGTCGTTTCTGATTTCGTGCCACAAGTTTGATATGATTTATAGAAAATACGTGCAACATTTGTATCTTCAGATAAATTTATTAAAAAAACTAAATTCAAATATCTTTCTAATGATACTAATTATGTACTATTAATATTAATATTTTTTAAGATATATTTTATTAAACTTATTTTTTGGTAAACGAAAGCGACATATATTTTAGGACGGAGAGAGTATTAGTATATAGGATAAGTAAATAATAACAATAGAGAGATTTTGAGAAGAATGGCGAAGCAAGGACATGGACGCCGGCCGGCGCCGCGTAGAGGTGGTTGTTTGAGTCAAGTAAAAAGTTACAGTAGGTGGTTGTGGTTGGCGACTTGGGGTGGGTTCTCAAGCTGTCATGCATGGTGGCCCTCAACGCGGAGTTGTCGGGGGGTGTCCACGGTGTGACCCTACGTGTAGGAAAAGGAAGAAGAAACAAAGGGTTACGGCGAGGACAAACACAGGTAGTCGTGCCGTCGTGGGATCAGCCGCAAGGAGGGCCTAACATTGTGTGATGGACCTGTAAGAAGAGGAAGAAGAAACGTAGGGTCACACTTGCACGTACTCTTACAGTGAGGACAAACACAAGTCGTTGGATCAACCGCGTGGTGGCCCTACTATTCGACGATGATGGATGATGGACTTCAATTGCCCGAGTGAGTTACCCGGGGGTATATGAACAGATTCATTCAAAATGGTACGAGGCTTTTTCTTTTTAAAACTCTAAGATAAAAAAAAATCCATGAATTGTTACTGTTCGCACAGCCCATAGCCCCATACGTACTAGTACATGCTAGAGTAACGTACTACAGATACAGCTCTTGTGATTTTTCTCTCGACCCAGGACAGGGAGGCATCAAGTGATGTGCATGTCGGCACGTGTAGCGCTGACTCACGTCCTCCCTCGTGGCGGTTTGCATCTCGGCCCCCTAAGGACTCCATCTATTTTCAAACTGGCCCAGTTGGATGGGACCTCGTTGTAAACCTCAAGTCTGTTTTTTTCTATGCGATACGTCAGGTACAACAGTACAGTACAGTACTCATTAATAAAACAGAAAAAATCAAATCAAATTCCACGTCAAGTTGGCAACCGCTGTTGCCGTAACATTTGTTTATCAGATGCAGTAATGTGCATGCTGTTCATCCATCCATTCAGTAGAAAACTGATGTAGCGTCCCTGTATTTTACTGCACCAGAACCTGCATGATCCGCGGAGCGAAAGGAGGAAAAAGGTCAAAAGGAGGGGGCGAGTGAAGCGTAAACGAAACCACCGCCTCACCTCTCCCGTCAACCGGTAGAGGTCTGTAACACCGGTAACAGTAGTACTATAACCACCAGACAAATCAAAGAAGCACGAAGTGCCGATTTACCAGATTAGACAGTAAACCAAGGAAAGCCAGGCTGGTCCACCATGGCTTGCGTGGATGGATGGAGAATTGAAAAGTAGTAGGGGGACAGTGCAGTGCAGGAGCGGCGTGTACAGAAAAAAAATAAAATCAATCAGGCTGTAGTAGCAGGGACAGGGGAAGATGGGCATGGCCGTGAGTGCCGATTGGATCGGAAGCCGGGGAATCAATTATTAGCACCCGGAAAGTGACGGTAAATTTGGTGGTAAGTGGGCGATAATGACGACGCCCATGCCCATGCACCCCCGGCCTAACAAGACGACATCACCCATTCACACTAGCCCCGTTTTTTACGTCTTATTACACGTACCATATGTAGTGTATAGTAGTAGTAGTGTATAGTAGGAGTATCCAACAACCAAAGTTATTTCGCGCAAAATAGTATAATTTTGTTAATTTATGCTTATTTAAGAATATTGCATAATTTAAATGGTTTTGTTTTTTCACGATATTTTCTCTCCCCATAATCTCAACTCTCTGTCTCAACATGAGCTTCATATAGCTAGCATATATATTATTTTTAGGGCATGTTTGGTACAACTCTGCTTCATTAGTGAAACTGTTTTTTTTTTAAAAAAAATAGCTTCATGAGCAACTCTTTATGTGAAGCTGAGCTATTTTGGAAAAAGTATTTGACAAAATAACTTCACCAACAATTTTATGCATGGATATGAGTGAGAAAGTGGTGAGAGTTATGATAAGCTACTATTTTTTAGTTTCATCCCACTTCACATCTTTATGAGAAGGGAAGAAAAACAACTTCATGAATAAAGGTGTTTTAAAAAGAGATATTTGACGAAAAAAAACAGACCCTTAACTAATCGTTGTTTTTATAATGTCTTTCTTTTTACTCACCTCTATCTGTAATTTTCTATTGAGGCCAAATCAAGGTGGCCTTCGCTTCTCTCGACGGATCGATCCTTTTATTTTAGAGAAATTGTAATCTACTCAATATAGATTGTGCTATTTGGTTTCAAATTTAATATTCCACAACTTTTCAAGTTTATATATGCGCCTATCTCAATTTATAGTGTGAAAGATAAAATTTGATTGTATAGATCATTTCTACTGTTCAACTTATAGCACAGGTTTTAACTTGCTTGCTAAAAGTAGAAATACAACGTATAAATATCTTCCTTTTATAGCTAACAATAGTTTACAAGTATATTCTACATAGAACATAGGGGAAATTGGCTCCGAGACATTCACAGTGACCACTCTTTAGTGTTGGACACTGAAAATGTAGCAATTTGGTGGAGGTCACTCTTTGGTGGCGAACTTTATTATTTTGAGCTATAATTTTTTGCATAGTCAAGATTTGGTTATATACGCATTCCGTGATTTTTCCAAGATTTTTGGTGATCTACAAATATATGAACAAGTTAACTATAGTTAACTTTGTCTATTTATGATGAGGGGCAAAATAATTATTTTAGTGCAAAACAACATTTTTATTATATAGTTCTCATCATGTAGAGCATAGAAAATTTTATGGTATAATTTTTGGGCACTTATATGATTGTATGTCTATTTTGTTAGAATATTTTATTGGGCACAGTGTCCACCAACAAATTTGCCAAGAACCAGAGTGTCGCTCAACACGTACGCACACTCGCCCCTACGACACCCCTATGAGCACCTTCGAAGGACTGAGCTGGCAAATCTTAAAGTTGACGAAGTCACCACAGGCGCCTCGCTGTCGACAGGAACGTCGCCGAAGTCACCACAGGCGCCTCGCTGTCGACGGGGACGTTGCCTACCACTTAATGCATAGCGCCGGAAAATTTTGGAATAAATCCAGAATAAAGTGTCGCATCCAAGATTTAAACCCTGGGTGGGAGCCCCCCAACCAATGGCCTTTGCCATTGCGCAATCATGTCTAAATTATAATTACTAGAATAAAGTGGTTGAAATATTTTTCATGGGTTGCCTAGCTATCGATGTCCAACTTGCATAGCTCTTTTGCGTGCGTGTAACACCTCCCATAATTGTGACCTTATTGAATTTTATGATATTTTTTAATATACTTGGTCTACCTATCTTTGGAAGAGATTTCCTTTTAAATTCATTTCTAGTAATACAAATAGATATCAAATAATATTTTAAAACTCAAATTTACATTTAGAATTAATTTTAAGATATCAGATAATTTTAAAATAAGAATTCAGGAATTAGATAGGACTATCTCAAAATTATTCTTCCAATGTGAATGGCGGATAGCTTCTATTAGTAATTTTTCTATATGAACCCTGTTAGTCTTGATGTCTTTCTGATATTTTTTAAGACGGTTTTGTGCAAACAGGATAAAAGTTTCAAGTTTATAATGGCTAGAACATCATTACTGGATTCCATATAATTCCAAAATACATGTATTGCTCTTTTTATAGAAAACTATTTAATTAAGAAGTACCATGCCTGTGAAGAAAAAAACTTTAAATGTATGTAGTATACATTTTTTTATTTAAATAAATATGCTTAGATCATCATAAAATCTAATGATACATATTCTTTGTCTTTTATATCCATATCATGATTTTTAATTACCATCTTTTTTATTAACACTGTATAATACACTATATTGTATAGAATAATATACTCCTATTAAAAAAGGTACAACCATGAGCTTGTGTTGATTGAACTTTATAAATATTTTTTTAAAAGAAAATAGAAATGTTTTTTTTTGTGTGTGGAACGGAGCTACCGACGGAGAATAGTACATGCACGGGCATCGTCATCTCACCTTTTGACTTTTGTTTGCTTTTAACCCGGAGGATCCAGTCGTGTGCCAATGTGATCGGGTAAATTCGACAGTTTTACTGTAAAAGTTGAACGCGTGAAAAAGGCTAATTTAATTACGTTGAAATAGTACGCTCAGTAAAACTTTTCAGAAGCAGCACCAGTAGCATATCAGCGCAGTAGTATATGGGAGATGAGGCAGACGCCGACAATGGATCTGCCGGATTATTATTGTTGTCGTCTAGTTTTATTTCCCATATTTTAATCTCCAACGACAACATATATGAAACTTACTTCGAGATTTTTTTTTCTTGCTACTATTATTTACCTCACCTCATTTTTTCGTCATTACGTTGCGCACCAGTACACGTCGCCTCCATGTTGTATAGGGACCATCATATGCATGAGCCCCACGAATAACTCGATATCTCATCGATCATGGACCCTATCGATCGCGTATGTGCTGGCATGCTTATGTAATTCTGCGTTTATGTGACTAGGAACACTATCCCCCTTATTTATACTTGTACTACAACACACCTGCAAATAATTTTCGTTGGTAATTGGCGCTGAACTTTTAATACATACTGGTAGAGATGGATATATAGCGGCGTGAGGGTGACATGGCGAAGCCAGCCCCACATGTCGGTGGACGTATCGTAACCGTAAACCCTACGTACTGTAGGTTGAAATTGTACGCTCTTTCTAGTTTCTACTTTTGTGACTTGTCAGTCTATTTAGATGCAGCAGCGCAGAGGTACGGTTATGGAGTACAGTACAGTAGTCATTTTGGTCAGCAGTTTCATCTGTGTGCTGTGCTGCTGATCAGACCGGGAACTTGAAGCCGCGCGTACTGCGCGCACGTGCTAGAACCGCTTGCATCAGGCCGGGCAGCTAGTTACCCGTGCACCGTGCTCTGATGAACTGATGCTGATCCCGTCTCTGTCATCCGTAATCTCCGCAGCCCGTGTTACTGTGCACCTACGACAACTGCGACCTGCGAGTGAAAAGGGCCGGGGCTCCCGCCCTGCGTCGCACTTATACTTGGCCATAAGGCACGAGGCACGACGGCCCGGCCCGGCCCATGGCACGGCGTTTTGGCTTGATCTGAGCACGGCACGGTCCGATGGACGGGTCGTACCTAGGCCGCCACCTAGGCACGTGGCACGGCACGGACACGGCCCGATCTACGAGGCGGCACGGGAGCGGCTCAGTGATTGTGATTCCAACGACTAACTTGGTTAAAATGATTTGTGATAACTAATAATTGAGTGTAAAAAATTGAAAATGATGAGCACTTATGAGAATTTTAAGGTGTTTCTCGCATGACGAACCATGAGACGACCCAGCACGACAGGCAGCACGACATGGCAAAATGGTCCGTAGGCCGTGCCTTCAGTCGGCAGCTAGGCACGAAGCACGACCAGGCACGGCCCGGAGCAGGCAGCCAACTGCTACGGAGTAGGAGTAGGCACCTGTGGCGCGCATAACCCACCCAACAATCACTAGCCTGCCTAGCTAGTTGTCACATGCTGGCGATGATGCATGACACCGGTGTACGACACACCTCGTCTGATCCATCCGTCCAAGCACCTCGTTCGCCAATTATTAGGAGTCCTTTATAGCACAGTAACTTAACAGGAATCATACAAAAATATCACATATGTTAGTTCAGTTTTTACAGTAAAAACACGGGAATAAGACAAAAAAAAAGAGGGAGAGATTCCGATATTTGTTTAGGTTTTAGGCAGTGGAGCGAAGTTGACTAGGCCTCTTTGCATTGCTCATATTATTGTTTTTCCGTTCTAAATTATAATATATATTTTTATTTTATAATTTTTGCTATATATTCATAAAAATACTATATCTATGTACATATCAAAAGTAATATATCTGAAAATAAACAAAATATCTTAATTATAATTTAGACCGAAAGAGTACCCTCCGTTCATTCGATTGGTTGCTCGCGTTGGTTATTACAGGGGAATGGAAGGTGGCTTAGTATTGCTTGCAAGGATGAGGAAAAAGGGTGAAATGCAGATGGCATGATCCCATGATCCGCTGTCGTCGGGCACTAGTGGCATATCGATCACGCTCACGCACGCACCGGCCGGGCCGCGGCGCGCGAGGGACACACGCGCACGCACAGTGCATCACAACCCATGCCTCACACCCTCACTACCTAGCTAGCTAAACCCGCACGGCCCCCACCACCGTTGCAATAACTAACACGCATCGTTCCGGCGCGCGGCCCCCATCGGCCGCCCACGCCGCGCAGCAACAAAACCGCATGGCGACGCGACGCCGGACCCGGCCCTCCATCCTACACGTCGGATCGATCGTCCGGCACGGCTGGCGGCTGCCATCCAACCACAATTCCGGGCCGTAATTAGCCTAACCTAACCGCCAGCACGTCCGCGACCCAACGGCGAACGGACGGGGGCGCCGGTTAATTCGGTTCGCTGGTTGCTGCAGCAGCCGCGCACCGCGCGGTGGCTGACTCCCCACGGAGGGGGAGAGGTTCGGTTCTCACGGCCCTCTGCTCGTTCGGTGGGCCGGGCCGGGGTCGCGTCGCGTGCGCACGACGGAGACGGAGGGTGGAGACGGCGTCGATCTAGGCCGGCCAGGAAGTACACCTACGAGATTCTGCATCGCAGCTGCACGCTACTGTTTGGTTAAAACGGGGGCGTCACGGGAGTGCTCTGTTGTTTTGTGCGTGCGGGGCGGCTGGCGGTGCTGGGTCCGCTGTGTTTGCCCGGGTCGATGGATCCATCGGGCACATGCGCGCGGAGCCACTAATTCGCGAACGACCGCGAGAAGTAGGATGCAGCGAATGATCTTAGACACGTATAAAATTTTCCTTTTTTGGTAAAAAAAATCCCGCAACTTTCTTTTTGGAAAGTTTTCTATTTATAGCAATGTAAATTTAGGCACATAATTTCTATTCTCTAACTTATACGTCTAACTTAAAATGCATAACTTAGAAACTTAACTTAGAAGGCATAACTTATCACATTGAAAAGTTAGAAATCTAACTTATACGTCTAACTTAAAATACATAACTTAAAAGGCATAACTTATGTGATCTAACACATTGAAAAGTTAGAAATCTAACTTATACGTCTGACTTAAAATGCATAACTTACATGATCTTACACATTGCAACGTTAGAAACTTAACTTAGAAGACATAACTTATGTGATCTAACGCATTGCAAAGTTAGAAATCTAACTTATACGTATGACTTCGTGATTTTAAACGTTGCAAAAACTAACTTATACGTATAACTTAAATGATCTTACACGTTGCAAAGTTAAAAATCTAACTTATGACTTCAATACACATATGCAAGTTAGAAAATCTAACTTATGCACATAATTTTTACAACAGAACATAGAAAAACTTTATTAAGAATAACAACAGTATAAGAGAAAAAAAAAGTAAAAAAAAATCTTTAAAACATATACAAGTGTGGTATAGTTTTATTCGTCTTGTCGCATAGAATACATCGGTGCAAACGGAATTAGAAACAGATACACGATTCAGAAAATATAGCAAGTTGAAATAAATGTTTTGATATTTTATATGACGTCAGTAAACTGCTATATATGCCAGAGTGAGCGAACGACCGTGGGAATGGAATTGCGCATCGCCGGTTTCGCTCGCGTCCTCGGTACTCCTGTCCTCGGCAGTTTTTTTTTAATGGTGGGGGTGGTCGTCGCCTTCCCCTTGTTTATCTGTGTATTAATATTATTATTGCCTGCTCCCTTTTTTTCTTGGGAAAAGTCAAATCCGTTCTGATTGGTTTATCTTATCCCCCTCATCCCGCTGCTTAGCCTGAAGTATCAGATTCACGATGAAACGGCTGTGTGCTACAGGATGTATAGTATAGTGCTATACTGCTATTAGCATGGCGTACCCAACCTGACAGCAGATCATCCAAATTCTTACAGACATATATGTACGGCCTTATGTACGTACCCAACCTCTCTCTCTCATGCGGATGATGAGAACATGAACAGCATTATGTACGGCCTGGAAGATGTAACTTGCAAGTCTCAGTTTAATGGAGTGGACCAGCATCACCCCCAAACAAGCTAATATTCGATTGCTTAATCCATCACCGCATCAACTTGCTTCTGATGAGTTGTGATTATATCTCATCTGTCTTTACATACACACACAAACACACACCAGAAAGGATGCCGTGGGCCCGTGGGACCTGGGTGCATGCCAGCAAGAAAACCATGGTGCACACGATCCCTGTCGGTCTCTAAAGTTTTGAGAAAAGCAAAAGAACAGTAAAAGTAAATGTTATGATTATCTTAATAAGGCAATGATGTTTTAATTAGTGTTTTGTTTTTCCCCATACCTTAGAACCGACAAATACTTGCAAGGCAACATTCTAATAACACCTAATAAAATATGAAAGTAAGTATGTACCTGCAATCACAAGTTTAGAACCTTAACGATAACGGGCTAACAACCTAACATGCTAAATAAATACTCCCGTGGGTCCAGTTTATATGGCATGCATAGGCATCGATATTCAAGATTCATAATTTTTCACCAATAATTTGGCCAAACCTTTTAATCATTGCAATACAAACTTGATATTGTTAGATTTTGTAATCAAATGTACTACCCAATAATCATAAGAAATTAATATCTATCAAATGAATGGTCAAAGTGGGACTTGAGAGACTACTGAAAGATCTCCCATGTTGGTCTTGGCAAATAGTGACAATATTTGTTGACTAATAGTTTTATGTGAGATGAAAGGTTAAGCATCGTCCACAAGACTTGGAGCTACATGAAGTACATGATCGAGAAGACTTGGATCATGATACAAAAGCTCAACAAGCGAAGATGGGAAGCGATCGATATACTAGAAGTCAAGAAAATAAAACACAAGTGCAACACAAAGGTTAGAGGTAGGGCCTTGTTGATAGGTTAGAGAAGTGATCAAAGAAGGTATACCAACTCGACCATGATATGATTAGAGAAGTACTAATGGCCTGGTTGATAGGTTATATGGTTGTACAATAAAGTGGGTATTTACAAATACAATTATCTAGTGCCACTTGTGAGATCTAGCATTCCAAATGAATTAGAATCAAGTGAGGTGGTGGGATCAAGTAACCTTTGAAAATGTTTGAAATGCTAACTCGGTGTTAAATGTGTTTGTATCTCGTGGAAGACCTATTGAAGCTAGTCATTTAAAAAGGTTTGTGGAAATGAGCTCGATGGGGTGTTTTTATAGCACCGAAGCTCTCTGATGACCATAGTATCTCAGTTCACCAAGTGTAGGACATTAAACTAGCCAATTGTTTTTTTGGCCAAGCCCACTAGCCTTACTCGAAGAGCAACGACACCGAGCCCACTAGTTGTCCTCAGAGATTTGCTACTGTCGAGCCTACTCATCCTCCGTAACATCATCTCTCAAGATCGAGAGCATGTGCTTCTAGGATGACGTGAGCAATGCACACATCATGGATCTATGAGATCTAGTTGCTACACAGTAGAGAGGAGAGAGTGAAGAAGAGTGAGAGTTTGTGGATGGGAGAGATAGAAGTCATCGCTCCTACCTCAAGCATCGACAATGTCACCAATCCGCCACATCGCCCCTCGATCCACTGTGCCACTAGGGAGAGAGAGGAAGGGAAGCTTCCAGGGTGTGGTGGACTTTCATGGTGGTAGGTTTAGGGATTGTGATGGGAGTGTCATTGGTGAGTAGAAAATGGAGAAGAGGATAGAGGTGAGGGAGGATATGGTCGTGGCAAAAAGAGATAGAAGTGGGAGGTATTGGTTAGGTTTTTGTGACTTTATATATGTGAGCGTGTAATGGGTCGTGGACCTAATTTTGAGGCCATCTACTTAAAATACACACATTTGAAAATAGGTCATATTAAGAAGACGCTCTCAATAGGTTTGTCTCTATTAATTGATCTTGAACGACAATTGTTTACTAGGATGCTTCTGTAAATGGGCCAGTTGCCTTTGAATGTCACGATGTATTTTCGGAGATAAAGACATTTTTAGCATGTCTCTACAAATAAATGGGGTGGTATTTGAAAATTATTTTTGTAATCGTGGAGGGCGAAGGAAATGCGTGGGTATTGGAAGTGTTTCAGTGTATTTCTTTATATCATGCCAAGATATTGGTGTCCAACTTGCATAGCTCTTGTGAATAAGTGTAACCCATCCTATAGATAAACCTTGTAGTTTCCTTTTTCGGTTACCATGATAAATCCAATTATAATGCAAATTATTCTACTCTATTATCTTTTTCCATGCTTGTTCTATTTGCATTTGATTTTTTTTCCTATATATCTTTTGGCAGACCTAGATTATGGATCTAGACATCAATGTGGTAGTCTTAGCCCATGAAGTGAAAGATGTTACTCTTTTAACTTTGTTCCTCCCTACATTCCAAATTATAAGATGTTTTGACTTTTTTAGATCCATAACTTTAATTTTGCTTTGCACCTAGATATATATTATGTCTAGATACATAGTAAAAAATTGAATCTAGAAATGCCAAAACGTCTTATATTTTGGAACAGAGGAAGTAATACATTAACATTTATATGGATATTTTTCTCAACATGTGGAGATCAAACTACTATTTTTTTGTACTTTTAATATGAATATAGTCATTTACTTATTACATAAGTATTATTTTTCTTTTTAATCCGCTTGCAAATCACTACTAATTTTCATAGTTTGTTCAAATTTTACCTTTTTTGAATGACTTCTTGCATGTCTCTTTAATTTATTTATTACATATTTTTCTTCCCGCGTGGAAATAAAATTACATTTCCCCTTAACTTAGTATTTATAGTACATTAATTGTATTAGGCATGTACTAGTTTTTAGTTTAATCTTAATTGTTATACCATCATAAAAATCTAACGGCGTATTTCCTTTTCTTTTGTTTTTAATTGACATATTAATTTGTATGCCCTCTTGGTGAAGCGGGTGTTCCTTTTAAGTTTTAACCACACTAGTGTAAGATAATAATTTTTCTAAACCAAATACCTTCAACATGACTACAAGTTCAAGAATTTCTCGATCCAGTGATGAGCATCTCAGAACAACAATACAGACTTTTGCAAGTAGTGACTAGTGACATCACTACTGCTTTCATTTTACAGTTCGATCGGATTCAGGGGGACAGGCCCATGTCCATGCCTTATCAGGTGGAAATTTTATAATATAATTCCGCATCTCATCAGATGCAGATACCAGATTGGCTGCTGCTTTTGGAGTTGGCCAGATAAACTAATGCGTGCTCATGACCTGAGCTTAGCTTGCCAATTGCCATCTGAGGGAGAGTGACGACGATGCTTTGATCCAAAGTCACCATCACATGCGTGCGTGCGTGCGTGCCCATGGAACTCGAATGGCTGGGCTGCTCCGCTGGTAATGTGGGTTGCCATCGCCATGACAGCATCATCAGGGGCCGGCATCCCTCAGATTAGATTAGGCTGAGCAATAAACAAAAGCCCCTCTGGACTCTGGTGGCATCTTTTCTGCTTTAGCGCTAGCTCCCTGCTGCTTTATTCTTCTTTTATAGTCGGGGATGAGCGGTTTGTGACGTCGACGATGCGTCCCGGCAGCAGCGCCGAGCGGCGGCAACCGGCAGCTCCAGCTTGGAAGTGGCCGAGGAAACAATTGATTTCCCTCGCTTTCAGCGTCGGTCAGTGCATCCACAACTGAGTTTTTTATACATATATGGGTCGCCGACTGGGAGCTTGGGGTCACTCGACTCGACTGCTCCGTCGCTGTGTGGCTTCATCTGACGTTGACAGCTCTGCTCTGCCCTTCTCCAATTTTCTATGGAGCTGTCATCCGTCCCTCTTCGTCTTTTCCAAGGATATGCTCCTCCTTTCACCTTGTTCTAGCTTTACCGTGCCAGCCCCCATGCTTTGTACTAGTACGGAGTACTACGTACGAGTAGGCTTTACTAGCTGTGCTCTGTGCGATGCTTGGTTACCTGGACACCACTAACCAATAACGGATCTGTTTAGGTTTTATATAAGGCCCCGTTTGGGACTTTGGAATGCTGGGTTTGCAGGTAAAACTGTAAAGCACTCGGTCTTGTCGTACAGCATTAGCAGCACAACGCTTTGCGGCTGTTTGTAGATCACGCGCTGTGGTATGACGACAGTGTTTTGTGCTGTCGCGTAGGAGCGCAGCTTCTCACGAGTCACGAACACTCTCCAAACAAGTAGGAGTATAAGTTTTTTTTTTTAGTGGAAGTAGGAATATAAATAATGCCACACGGCCCCATGATCGAGTCTTTCGAAAGTGTGATAATGAGCCTAGAGGCCCAGACGGCGTTGCCATTAACCAAATCGAAGACGAAGTCGTATATGACCAGGCCTTTAAAGGCCTGTTATCATCCTTAACCGAAGACTTCTGTTGGGCCAAACGGAAAAAATATATCGTTCGCATTGTCCACAGCCTTCATTTGGCCCATTCGTCTTTTGGACCAAAATATGGCCCAAAAGATCACTTGTTCTTTTCTTCTTTTCATTCTACAGTACTAAACTAGAGTACCTTGGCGCAATAGGATTATTTTTTTATTAATTATATTCAGCACATCGCTCGATGCCTCGATTCATGTTCATATTTGCAGGTGGGATTGGCAGACACAACATCTATTTCAGTCGAAAGTAATACCCCTTTTTATATTAAAAAAGAACACCACGGCACATATATAATTCAATATCTTAAACAGCGAACAAGAGGTTGGTGAAGATAAAAAATGGCTACGACCTATCTGCTCTTCGAAATTCATTGGATGTAAATAAACAATGATTATATTAGGCTAAATTAAGAGTGCATCTATGACTAAAATCTTTATTTTCAAGAAAATAGAAAATGTGAAATTTGAATAAAAGGTACAATAAGCATAAGGGTTCAAATTTACCTTGAGCCCTTGAGGAGATATAGATTCATGGAATTATGAGACATGTACTGCAACATCTGAGATCATTTGATAGTATTAAAATTAAAATGTCAAAATATGTGCACTTACAACAATATTTTGGAACTCTAAACATTTTTAATTCAAAAATCTTTCAACTATGAAGTTGTAAATCTCTTTGAGAGCTACAATTTTAATATAAAATTTGTCTTCATCCAAGTTCATATGAAAAAATTATATTGCAAGCATTAACTAAAACGGACATCTTTGTTAATGGATTTACCAAAGCGGTCGCATAGAACGAACGTCTCGAAAAATCAATGTATTTAAAAAACTAAAATATCTTATAATTTGAAATGATGGTAACAATTAGTTAGTCGGGACTATAGTCTATAGTCCATTAAATAGGCTCTAAAATATTCAGATATATAACTGAACTGCACATCTTTGCTTCCACACCTCTTCTTAGTTGCTTTTACTCAATTTCGACCACCCACATGCCCAAGGGAATTAGTCACGTCATTGAACGTACTTGATTCTATAAGAATAAGAAAGTCCATTCAGCATCTTTGATAATTCGATTCGCCAATCAATTGTGACGTCTACATATATATGTCCCTTAGTTTTCTTACATAATCCATCATGAAATATATGTCTGTTTGCCTGTCGATCGATGCCGACGCTATCCAGTTTACGTTGACGCATCACGAATATATGACTCTCATGTCCCATATAAACGCGCACAAGCAAAACCCAACCAAACCATTATCCTTTGTTTTTGGACATGTTTTTCTTATCCCTGATGTTGCTCTTCGAACGGTACGGATACAGACGTGCGAGCTGACAGGCCTTTTTGTTTTTGTTATCAGGGGTTTCCAGCATCTGATTAACAACGTTTTTCTGAACTTGTTGGTCCCAGGTTAGGTGATGAACAGGTATCTTAGGCTTCTTAGGCGTCCCGGCAGAGGTTTTCCTATTGCACCAACCCGAGGGTGTCATCCATTCCGGACACAGACGGCAGCACGTACGATTCCAATTCCGATTCCGTTTCCGGCAGTGCATATGAAATTCGCACGCGCTGGTATTTGATTTTCTGTATGTACAGACGTCGTGTTGTATATATTTTTCTTTTTTATCTTTCATTCACAGCAAGAATTGATGATGTCTCTGCCTCTGTCGGTCTGTCCCAGCGGGTGCTATTGTCTTTCCTATAGCACTAGCTACCACTCCTTTTTACGGCATTATTGGTAATGTATGTACGTCCAATGAATTTGACATGAAGCGCGGAAAAAGTAGCTCCGGTCGAACAATGAATGGGCAATGGTTGGAGTAACATCCAGGCAACCTCAATTTAGTATAAGACACGCACGTTAATACTCGGGGTTTCTTCGGTCTGCAGTAGTGTAAGTGCAGAGTCAATCTCTGAACTCCCAAACACTGACGCCCCCCAAGTCGCCAAATCCAGTAGCGGGTCTCGATTCAGAGACTTCAGACAGACCATGCCGATTTGGATTTCGAGCGTGTGTTTCACGACCGGAGCGCGACACCGACAGGCATCTCCCCCTGACGAACCCTGTGCCTTGCTTGCTGGTTCGAGCACAGGAGCATCCGAATAATCCAAAATAAAGGAAAACGACGTTGATTCTGACCGAAATAAACCTTGCCGCGGCTCGAAGGCAGGGTCCCCCGTTTCATGCCACGTGCCGTCCCCAACCAAAGTTGTTGCCACGTTCGTTCAGCTGGACCCCGAGCCTTGGAGCAGCCCTGGAGCTTCCCCCCTTGCACTCTGAGCTCCCGGCACGAAGCTTCTTCTGGCCTCAGTCCTCAGATTCCCCTGCCGTGCCAGGAGTGGTCACCGCCGATGCGCGTGCGCGCCGGTGCCTGCCACACCCCGCACGCGTCGTCGGTGCTGCCTGCTCCTCCTCGAGTCCTCGTTTGGGTACGTACCTGACCATATGGCCGCTGGCCGGCCGGCTGCTGCAATATTCATTCGCAGTGGATAGGCCTCCCACCCACCCGCCGCACCGCCTCGCCGCGCAGGTTGGGGTTGGATTCGGTGCGCGCACGGGTGGCGCGTCGCGTCGCGAGGTACCACTCCCGCAGGCCACAACACCGGGGTCCGGGTGGCGTGCGGGCGGGCGGGCGCGGTGCTAATGAGACGGACATACTTGAACTAATGAGACGCAAAATAGCAGTAACCTGAAACAACCTGGATGAATTTTCATCATCATGTAGAGAGGAACAATATTGACGATTATAAAAGATTTTTCTATGGCTACTACATTTTTTCTACCTACCTCTAGCGATATCATTTCCCACCTTCATTTTTGTATCCTATGATGTAGCCGTCATACACTAAGTCTTTCGCATCCCTCGTCTTGTATGAGTGATGTAGCCGCCTCATTCGTGCACCTCCATTATTTCCTCTATCTTTAGGTATGAATACCATATCTTGATCCATAAATGATCACCACCACACCTACGTCATGAAAAACAAAGATATTTTATAATTTGGAATTGAGAGAGCAGAACATAACATTTATAGAAGAAGATAGGAGTCAAATAGAACTAGACCAGAAAATATGTTGATCATAAGATTTTTAGGGAGTGGGATGCAATCGAGCTTAGATCTAGATGGAATTACAGACACTTAGAACTAACAAGACGCAAAAGAGCCCTAGTCTTGGGATAAATACTCTAGATGAGTTTCCATTATCCGGTGGAGAGGATAATATTGTAAATTTCTACAAGATTCTATGGCTAATACTTCTCAAGAAATGTTATTTAGCGAATAGTGATATACTTTGTAATAGCTCGCCTCGCTTTCCCCTTCCCCTCTTCATTTTATCTCTTGTGGTGTAGCTGCTACACACTCACATCTTTGCCCTCCCTCTATCTCCTATGATGTAGTGGCCTTATTCGTCCACCTCCATTTCCTCCTCTATCTTCTGTGATCAATACCATATCTTGATCTATAAATGGTCATCACCTCACATAAATCAAAGCCGCACGAGGTGTGTTCTATTGTTGAGCACCCTCTATGCATGGATGTTAGGATATGACATATCTTATGGTTAGGAAACCTTGATCTTGTAATTAAGGTTAATTATGATAACTTGTAATATAAGATAGGAAAGCTTTATTTCTCCTTTTAGTAGGTTGAAGTAATTTGTAGTCGAAGATGTAAACCACGTTGGAGGTTGTTTTCGGTCTACATTAACATATAACTGTGATGTGAGAAAACAATACTTTCAACCTAATTTTATAATGGGAGCGACACTAGAGTGTGAAATGAGAAGTCCTAAAATACCAAATACCAAAGGAAAAAAAGGCTAAACTTGTGGATGTAGTCAAGTGTTGAGGAGGGCGAGCTTGGGTAATAATAAAGAGTAATAAAGTAAAAAAAAATGGTTCAGGTTCATTATTTGAAAGAGGGCTAATTCAGTTATACTCCTCTAGTCTTCTAGTACAAGTAGAGTTAGCGCAGTTGTGATAAAAAAAAAAAGTTAGCGCAGTCCCCTTCACACACACATACTACAAAACAAACGAAATAGAAACAAGTTGCACTTCCCAAACATTCTAACAAAAGCACGATTTTAGAATGTTCGTCGTTTAATAATCATCCCAAGAGCTAGTGGTCAATGGCACGTTGGTGAATGGTGACCGACGACGCACACGGCATAGCAATATGCATATTAGAAAATAAGTTACAAACACGGAAAATGCTTGGTCTCCATCGATGACGTCCAGAGCCATCACTCTCGCTTCTTTTCTTTTCTTTTCGCACAATGACATGATTAGGCGTGTGTGGTCCACCGGGTTGTATACAAACAGAGCAGAGCAGCCAGAGGCTTAGCGAGCGCCATATATATGCACTGGCGCTGCATTTGACTGGGAGAGCATGCACGGACGGAGCCACCATTTCGTGATTCGCCCGCCGCTCTTCTCTTCTTCAGTTCTTCCATCTGCCGCCTCCTCTGTCTGTCCGTCCACCCTGTACCCAGCTTCTCCAGGAAGGCACAGCCAAGAACGCATCGTCACTCACCAGCAACAACAAAGCGATTAAAGGAGCGAGCAGAGCAGAGCAGAGGACTTGCTTCTCTTCTCTACCAGTCGCGGACACTCCTCGCAGAGTCCCAGACCCAGGCCGGCCTGGAAATGTTCTGGGGTTGCGGCCTGTTCGCCCGCGCCCGCCGGGGCCGCGGCGACCTGAGGAAGCGCGGGGAGCTAGGCGGCGCGAGCTCGCGGGTGGCGCCAGCCGAGCCGGTGTGCGTGGACGAGGACAGCGGCGGCGCGCGGCAGCTGGCGTGGGCCGAGGTGGAGGCGGCCACGGGCGGGTTCTCATCTAAGGTGGTCGGTCGCGGCGGGTTCAGCACGGTGTACCTCGCCTCGCTCTCCTCGTCGCCTCGGCTCGGCGCCGTCAAGGTCCACTGCAGCAGCGAGCGGCTCCACCGCGCGTTCCGCCGGGAGCTGGACGTGCTCCTCTCCCTCCGCCACCCGCACATCGTCCGCCTCCTCGGCTACTGCGACGAGCGCGACGAGGGCGTGCTGGTGTTCGAGTACGCGCCCAACGGCGACCTCCACGAGGCGCTCCACGGCGGCGTCCTCCTCCTCCCCTGGGCGAGCCGCGTGGCCGTCGCGTTCCAGGTGGCTACGGCGCTGGAGTACCTCCACGACGAGGGCCGCGACACGGCCGTCATCCACGGCGACATCAAGGCCTCCAACGTCCTCCTCGACGCTAACATGGACGCCAAGCTCTGCGACTTCGGCTTCGCGCACATCGTCGGCGTCTCCGCCACCATGGGCGGCGGCGGAGGCCGGCCCTCGGACCGCGCCGTCATGGGCTCTCCGGGCTACTTCGACCCTCACCTCCTCCGCTCCGGATTGGCCACCAGGGAGAGCGACGTGTACAGCTTCGGCGTGCTGCTGCTCGAGCTCTTGACGGGCAAGGAGGCCGTCTGCCGCGACACAGGACGCCGGCTCACGGCCGCGGTGACGCCTCAGCTCAGCGACGGTCAAGTGTCGGGCGTTCTGGACCAGAGGCTGGGAGGAGACTACGACGTCGCTGAGGCGGCCGCCGTGGCGGAGCTCGCCATGCAGTGCGTCAGTGACAGCCCCAGGCTCCGGCCGTCCATGGCCGACGTCGTGCGCGTGCTCCAGGAGAAGACCTCCGCCGCTGGATCCAGATTCGACCGCAAGATGTTGTCCTAATTAAGTTAGGTGCATTCCGCAGAATGTAAATATCTCCTTGTTCGTGCTAGAATTATGCTGAGGAGGGTAGTAGTTAGCAGAAGAAATTGGTGCAATGAGATGAGGTAGAGGGGAAAAAAAATGAAGCTTTGAGATCACTAGATCTGATAGAAAATTTTGTCATGCCATGGAGTGTTTGTTGAACCGGGAACACCGTAGTACTATTTCATTATCAATTTGCCTTGTTGTCTACTATATGTTGATGGATGGAGTGTATCACATACTTGGTGGGTTGCAAGGAACTGGTGATTAAGTTCTTCAGCCACTATGAGTAGACTTTTCACATGCACTTCTGAGATCATTGGTGAGGTATGAAAAACACGGTGCTCCGCTCAGATGAATCTTGCTCCAACGAACGGAAATTTAAATAAGCATGCAAGTGAACCCACAGATAGGATTAAGAAGACCAATTATTGGCAAAGAGGGAATTGGTCCGGAATTATATATGCTGAGCTAGCTAGCCTCACCACACCAGTAAGCGCTCCAAAATGAGTGCCACCACTAGAAAGCGTTTTCTCCAATCAAAGCCAGATTCCTTTTTCACGACGTTCGTCTTTCCAGCGCTAATTTTAGATCGGCCACATGCTCTCACTGGCAGCAGCCAGCTTCTGATCTGTTTAAATCATGCATCAGCATAATTATAGATTGCTCTTTCCTCAAGTTCAGAAAAGAGGGGAAAACCTCGGTAAAAACTCCAAGCAAAGATAATACAGTATTGTTTTTATGGAGAGTTCTGAGTCCTCAATATGGATCCACAACTTATTTAGACAAAGATATACGATCCGATCTTAAAATGTGCTACATGTGGTTGCCCACATGTTCATACTGAAGATGTTTCTTTCACTTTTGCAGCCTTCATGATTTTTCCTTGTGCTGAAGAAAGGAACTTCCTGCTGCTCCTGACCACTGCTTTGCACATTTCAAATTGAACCCACGAGAAAAGATGCCCACAGCGAGCAATGAGCAACGGTGAAGGCGAGCTCTGTGTGACACGATCTGAGCTTTCGGTCGATGCTTCTCCATCGCTGCATCACGTAAAAACGAACGGGTCATAAGAAAGGTTTGCGTGAAAACGATGCAGATTAGGTGCTCTATGTGACATCCCAACAAACAATACATCCTTTATATATTACTCCCTCCGTCCCTGAAAGAATCGATTCCTAAAATCCGTGTCAGCTAAACTTTTTTAACTTTGACTAATTTTATAGAAAAATATAACATCATCTATAACTTAAAATAAACACCATGTAAAAATATATTGTTAGATAAACCTAATGATACTAGTTTGATACTATTACTCTTAATACTTTATTCTAGAAATTTGGTCAAAGTTTAAAATAATTGACTTAGGACAAACCCAGAAATCTATTGTTTCAGGGACGGATGGAGTATATATAGAAACGATGCATCGATCGAAGGTTATAGCAATATTCCAAGAAAACTGCTGAGAAAATTATGCTGTATTTCTTGTGGTCTAAACTGGATGCATTGGCTTTATTATTAGCATAGGTATATTTAAATGTATACTAATAGTTAGCTAGCTAATTATTAGTATGAGCCTGTGAATCTACTAGACTAAAGGTTAACTAGCTAATTATTGTTGAGTTGGTTTGTGTGTACCAGTACTAATATTTAGCTCGCTAATTATTTATTAGTAGATGTATGTTTGAATCCACCTACTAATATGTTTCTATAGGTGCTTTACATCTATTAGAAGCTACTATTAGCAACTCTAGACCTGTAAGTTGAACTAATAGTTAGCGATCATTAACTAATAGCTAGTTGGTCTATTAGCATGTCCAGCTAGATCCACCAGTACCAATTTTGGGTGTGCTTGGTTCCCGGCCAAGGTTTGTCACACCGTGGTGTGGCGGTGACGGGCAAATAGTTGGTCACAGTCGTCATACTCTCGCCACGGTAAACGAAGCAAAAGCAACAACAAAATGACACCAGAAAAAACTGTGGTGGCCAAATATAAAAGCTGAACCAAGCAGCTGCCAAACCTTTGTGGCGCGCCGCAGCCTAGGCAGGCAGACTGTGGCGGTGATCCAAACACACCCTTTATCTACTAGTAACTATTAGCACTAGTGAATTCATATAGGTTGTTAGATCATGTTTGGATCCATTAACTATTAATTGTTAGCTAGCTAATCGCACATACCTAATATTAGCTAGCTTACTATTAGTTGTTGCTAGCTAGTTTGACTCAAATAGTGAGATAATTGTTAGCTATTAATGGACCTATCGCCTATTTGATGCAAAGGAGCTAATTAACAACCATTAAGTCCTTTTTGGTAGAGCTCCTCTTGAGCTCTGTCGCTAGCTCCTCGAGAGGAATCATGCCTAACGTATTGTAGGAGTTGTTTTTCAATTAAAAAAAAGAAAGGAGACGAAGCCGTTTTAAAAGACCTATGAACAGCTCCGGCTCTTCTGGAGAAGTTTGTTAGGAGAAGCCCGGTTAAAAATTCCCTTAGTATGCCACTAGACGAGCTAGATAGGACGGAACCAACTTAAAGGTGGGTGCTCGTTTTTTTTTCTAAATTTATGCTAAAGGTTAGTAGTGCTTTTTTTTCAATACTCTTCGTCTAAATAAAAAGTATAAGTCTTGCTTCCTACGAAAAAGTTAAAGAATCTAAGTTTTGATAAATATATTCAATAAAGTATTAATGTTGATGATTCGAAATAAGTATCACTATTTTGTATAATAAAACTACTTTAAGGTTCAAAAATAGATAATACTTTTTATTAATATAGTTAAATTTAGGATTGCTTAACTTCTTAAAAAGAGTGAGTATATATTTTTTAGATAGAGGGAGTAATAGACAACGTGTTTATTTTGATTGATAAAAAGACGATCTTTCGAAAAAAAAACAAGTTAGAAGACCAACGTGATGTCGTCGACGACACATCAGAAAAGAGCACACGCTGCCGCTGCAGACCTTGCGGCGGTAAGGTACGAGCCGTAGGCCGTAGGCTCGTAGTACGGTGATGACTTATCGATGAGCCACAGGCGCGACGGAAGAAGTCATGGCCACGGCTACATTGTCCGTACCTGTCCGAGGCAGCTAGACGATGGGTTGTCAGTCACTGATGCCAACAAACTCCTGCGTCAGTAGTCAGTGATGACCTGAGCTGTGTCGTGCGTGGCCAGCGAAACCTCGGTGAATTGCCATTCCCGTTCCAGTGGAACGAATGATTGCAGCCAGCCTCATGTTCTACGAACATACTACTATTAGTAGTAATTCCGAATTAGTAATCTTTAAGTACTGCTGAATTGGCAGCATTCAGTACTGTTGATTGGTGATTGGCCTGGCTATAATCAAAGACGCACTCTTACTCATACCCATGTGGCTGTGTCGCGGACTCGCGGCTCCATCTCCTCCATTGTTTATTGGCAAAGGCCGGGCTCTCTGTTGAGATCACGTGCGGGTGCGGCAGATTTTTAGTTTCCGGCGAACTTCGCCGATGGGCAAAGGTACTACTATGCTTGCGGTGCCGCTCCAACCTTTTTCTTTCTTTTGTATAAATAAAAAACAAAGGTAGCTGTGCGTACGTATGCGCGTGGTGATGACAATCGTGAACTGCAAGCGCAGTATACAAATGAACAACACGTATCCATGTGTGAAAATTGGGACCTGCATGATGGGCTCTCGTTGAAGGAGACTACTACTTTCATCGATCAACACAGACCCGAGATTCAACACGGACAAATCAAAGGCCTTTCTTCTTCTTTTTCTCCCCCTTACTATATGGAAATGTTATTTTCTTTTAACATGTACGGATCGTCCATCCATGAAAAGTAGATTACACACAAACTCCTTTCTATCCCGATCCGATCGTCTGTGTCTTTTATTATGGTGCCGCTTTAAACTCTTTGGATGCATGGTTCTCTGGACGCTCCGCGCCGAGGGGTACTTCTAGTTCACAACTTTTGATGTTCACTGAAATCGTTCCCGTCTCACCTGCATCCCTTCCGTCCAACAGAGTATTTCCATTTCGTTAATTACATTTCTCTTGAGATCCGAGATTATCAGGGCTAGGATTACACGAATGTGATTACTTTGGTCAAAATATTACTAACTTCATTTGAAATTATAGTTTGTTTGACTTTTTTATCTCAAATTTGATAATGCGTCTTTTTTAAAAATTTGTGTAAAATATTTTTTTATGTTGCCTGCTTTAGTAATAAAAATTCTTCAAGAATGATTTTAATTTGACTATATTTGCGCATTTTTTTATTAAGACGGTCGGTCAAACATAGGACTAAAAAAGTCAAATGAACTATAATTTATAATTGATAGTATTCATAGTTCACAAACCGAGGAATGTCATGTTTTAAGGTGAAAATAGATTAAATCTAACTTATTTTAGCTGATACATTCCATAGTGATTTTAATGTGTTATCATTGATATTTTCTTTTACTTTATGTTACTAACAAATAATATTGATATATAATCATGTTCTATTTTTTTAAAACAGTTTCATGGATAAGTTGTTTTTCTTCTCCTCTTATAAAGACATAAAGTGGGATGAAGCTGAAAAAATTAACCCATCTTACCTTTCTCCCCCATTTCTCTCTCATATGTATGTATAAAGTTATTAGTGAAGTTGTTTTGCCAAATATTTTTTTAAAATAGCTCATTTTCACCTAGAGAATTGCTCATGAAAGTTGAGTTGTATTCCCTCCATAGCTATATTAGTTGTCGTTTTGAATAAGGTTTGAGTCAAACATTGAGAATATAGTTATTAAGTTTGGAAAAATAAAAATCATATTAACAGATTTGTCTTGAAAAATACTTTCATAAAAATATACATATATTATATTTTAATAAATATTTTTTAAAATATAAGTAGCCAAAATTACGCTTGAACGTATCACTATCCTAAACATCAACTAATATAGGTATGGAGGGAGTACCAAACGGGCCATAAAACGGGACACCACGGCGCAAAATTGCACTAAGTACATCTACAATGCCATAATAGAATTTTCTAGTATCTACTATATTGCCAACTTCTTTAACTTTTCTAATAGATTATGAAGATCACTAAAATGTTACTTATAAAATATATTTTATGTCATTTTTTGAGGGTTATACTTTGCCTAACCTAACATAAAAGCGTACATGTCTAACATGCTACGTGCCGATTAAAGACTTACCGTACGAACTACCATGGCGTAACATATCTTGTGTGTCGACATGCTATATATGTGCTCAAGTAATTAAAGACTTTTTTTTTAAAGAGGTAATTAAAGACTTACCGTACGATACTACATGGCCTAATATTTCTTGCGTGACTAATAAAGATAACGATTCACGACACGAAGAATGAGACTATCGTAACATAGTGGTAAGGCACGATCCATGTCCCACTTCTCAAGCAACGGTAGTGTGCCCACAGGCAGAGCCAGATTTGCTCAAAAAAATTGAGGGAATTCTGTGGACAGCACGCTTTCGCTCCGCATAAGGCCCATTATGTGATACGTAGCATATTGGTCACACCCAGCAGCCCGGCCCAGCATGCAGCACTCTATCCCATAAATTCCTATTGCTTAAGCCCATGTCAGATACTCAGGTCAAATTATAATAATAAATAATCTCTACTATAATTGAAATCTTCTAAAAAAGTGGGAAGTCTGGATCTCACCCTCTGACCCCACAGGCAGGCTTCTCACCCTCCTTCTCACCCACCTCGCCCCCGCGTGAAAAAAATCGCCCGGCTCCCACGCCCGCTCCCGCTCCCTCTCCCTCACCCGGCCCCCACGCCCGCCCGCACCCACGCCCGCCGCTGAATCGCTCGGCTCACACGCCTACCCATGTCCACCCGCTCCCGTGATCCGCATCCTGCAAAGACAAGGTGGAGGCCGATGGAGCACCACCGTCATCCTCGCCCCGCCCCGATCCGCGGCCGGTGCGCCGCCGTCGTCCTTGCCCCGCCCCGATCCGCGGCCGGTGCCGTCATCCTCGTCGCGCCCCGATCCGCGGCCGGCGCCGTCATCCTCGTCGCGCCCCGATCCGCGGCCGGAGCGCCGCCGTCGTCCTCCCCGCGCCCCGATCTGCGGCCGGCAGCGCCGTTTGCACTTGTGCTTCGTCACCCCTTCAATTTCAGTATCCCCTAGCTGTCGTCGACCCGTCGGTCGCCGGCGTGGACAACACCCGCCCCTGCCTCCCGCTCCCCTCTCTCCCCCAACCGGTGACCTCACCTGGACGGCTGGACAGCACCTGGCCGCCCTCGACCCGCTCACCGCCGCCACGGACAGCACCCACCCCTGCCTCTCGCTCCCCTTTCCCCTCTCCCCAATTGGTGGCCTCACCTGGACGTCGACAGGAACCTGGACGGCTGCCACCCGACGCCCGCGGGCAGCCACCACGACGCTGACCCGACAACCTGGTTCAGAGGTAATTTCAGTTTCTACATCTGGACTGAATCCCGTGGGCTTCATTGCTTGCTACAACTGGTTAAATTAGAGTTGTCAAAGTAATTTCAAGACGTTCAGTGCAGAATCGAATAGGCATTCTTTTTTTAGTCACTTGTTGTTCATCTGCTATTTCCAAGCAAACATGTAGTATATATTGGTGTCGGTGTTATGACCCGGGGGTCAAGACCACCAACGAGTAAATTTGTATATCGCGTGCTCCCTCTCTCAGACGTGATGCAAGATGGACACAAGGTTTATCCTGGTTCGGGCAAAGAAGACCCTACGTCCAGCGGGGAGGATGACTTGTATTATTTCGCACCCAAAACGTGCTCGTACAGGGGGGTACAAGCTGTGTTACACGGGGTTGCTCAGAGTGAGCTGCGGTCTAAGGCTAGCGGGTTTGCCCTAGGCTGCGGGTTTGCTACCCGAGGGTCGATCGAGCCGCGGGGTATGTATGCGTGGAGTGTGATAGTCTGAACCGAAGTCCCGGAGATTACAGGATCCAGCTCGCCGTCAGCCCTCCTTTTATTCTACCTCGGCATCCCCTTTTATAGACCAAGGGGAGGTCCGAGGGTACAGGGTCCTAACTGTGGCAGTATGGGTAGCGTGTACGAGGCACAGTGTTGGCGGAGAGGCGTTGAGCACTGTGGCGGCATGGCCTTCCCGTCCTTCTGGCGTCCCCGGTCGTGGCGGCAGTAGAAGTCGCCGCGGCACAGCGTCTGCAGACGGGCACGGATCCCACGGCTGAAGCGGGACGGGGCGGATGGGACGGCCTCCATACTGGAGTGGTTGGAGAGAGGGGTTGAGCCCCCCGGTCGAGGGAGGGGTCGAGCCCTGCGTGGCTCTGTCGCATTCCTGAAGTCGTCGTTGATGGCCGCACTGTTCACATTCCGAGGCGTACTGCTGGAGTCCGTACTCGCGTAGTGGCGACAGTGGCGGCACAGTTGACAGGAATCGGGGACTTGACGGGGAGTTAGCGAATTTGACAGCGGACGCGAGCGCCCATGTCGTTAGGTGGTTTCACTTTAACCCATGCCGGGAGCAGATGAGTTAATCGAGCCTCTCGTCCGGGGGTTGTCCGTTCGACCCCTGGTCCGTCGCTCATCGTCGAGGTATGGTCGGAGCACAGACGGGGTCGGAGCAGAGACGGGATCGGAGAGGTCGAGGTAGAGGTCGAGGTAGAGGTCGAGGTCGTTCGTTTGTCCCCTCGTCCGTCCTTCGTTCGTCGAGGTGGTGGCCGGGGGGTCGTTCGCTCGCCCCCTCGGTCCGTCATTTATCGTCGAGGTAGGAGCCGGGGGGTCGTTCGTCCGACCCTCGGTCCGTCATTTATCGTCGAGGTAGGAGCCGGGGGGTCGTTCGTCCGACCCTCGGTCTGTCTCTTGACGTCGAGGTGGAGGCCGAGGGGTCGTTCGTCCGACCCCTCGTCTGTCATTCGGCGTCGAGGTGGCCGTCGAGGTGGGCCGGCCCGTGACTTGTCGCTGCAGCTGGTGTAGAGGGGGCCCTCGAGCGATGGGCCATGCCTTACTGAGCAGTGGGCTGGTCCCTGCCTTAAAAATAGTTGCTATGTTTAGCGTTAATTTATCGAAGGGTTTAGGGTACCCCTTACCTTCGTATCCGACAATTGGATATCCTATTATAATGATGGTTCCAAGAATCGTATTTACGTTCATGTCATTTATGCTTAATCTCAATCCTAATTTCTATTGCAAGATTTGAGTAAAAAGGATAGAACAATAGATAGATGCAGGATGTATGACGTTTATGGAACAATAGAATTTCTTTTCATATAGGTAGCCTCCCAAAGCAAACAGGCTGTATCTTTCTTCTAAATCAATAGAAGTAGTCACTGTCAGTGCTGGTTCTTAAAAGAAAGGTGTTAACCAACTAAAAACTAACCTCAATTCCCTTCTCTCTTGACTTCGAAGAAAATAATGAGATGACATCATCAAGGATGGATCTCATATCAAATGGTACAGACTCATGATCCAACTTTCCAGCTTCAATTTTCGCTCTATCAAGCACTTCATTGATTAGCTCCTACCGTGCTTCAGGAGGCAAATCAACCAAAACTCTGAAACTACAACTGGAGTCCCAATAGAATAGGAATTTATGTTTAATTCCAATTTTGATTTATAGCCATAATGTAGAAAGTACATTGACTGAATATTATTATAATCTTAATCACAAATCTGAAATGGCAACTACTGAAAGATAAATGGTCCTCATGACAGTGCAAATACTGCTCTATCATTTCGTACTACTGACGGACAGTAATAGTAGCTGACCTGCTTATTTCAGGAAAATTCATACGGTCCAATAACAGCCCGTTTATGGTATGCATGAGCTGAAAAGTTGTTTGTGCATTCTATAGTAAAATGCTTCTTTCTAGAATTGAGGTGCATACTTAAATTAAACTATAATTTTGGCCATTAATTTTGGCTGTGACTCTGATTGCAACGTGTTGACATCAGATAAGAGTCTCGGGACATTTAACTTTGGAATGACACAAATTGTGATGTGATATTATTTATTTACATTAGCTTTGTACAATAAATTATGTAAATTTTTTTTGACCGGTCACAACACACTGGCACCCCATCTGACCGCTGACCTCGCGCGTACGAGTGGATCAATTATCTAAAAACAATTTAACAGAAAGAGATTTAATGATAATTTTTTTTATCTAAAAGTTTGTTTGTGGGGGATGACCACTATGCATGGTCGTTGTCTTTATCGCCGGTGCATGAGCAGGGGCGGACGCCTAAGTACAGTTACGTGGGAGAGAGGATAATATATTTCAGCAATATTTTGTCATATATGATTTTTTATAAAATGAGATTGGATTACATCTATGACTTTTTGAACTTACATTGCTCTAACTTTTGTTTTGGAGCCATATAATTATGTTTTTGACTAAATTTTAATGAAGTACTTTAAATTTGAAAAAATTAACTTGAAGTACTTCAAGCTTTTTTCAGTTTGTTTCGATTTATTCTCTCTCACAAAATATTATTCAATCAACCAAAATTTACCTGGTTTTGTTAACCCGTAGCGTTAGCACGGACAAATATACTAGTAAATATCAATTGAAATCTGAAAAAAACTACGCACCTCCCAATCTAGTGCTCAATTAGAAACGGACTCATCGAGAACTAACCATACGTTGGTTAGGATCTTTGTAGTAAAATCTATCTATTTAAATTCAAGTTCTCGACTTTACGTTGGTGTGGGCATTGTGGATGTATATTGTGTAATTTTAAAAAAATATATGTCGTAAAAGTGTGAATGTGTATAAATTTGTACTTTTATTTTTTTTATATAAACCTTTTTGGTAAAAGAATTACAAATCTCTTCTCTTCTCTACATCTATCTACAACTAAAAAGACCCGGATGTTATCGTCACCGAGCCGCTAATCGCCCCGCCCGGCGCTAATAACCCCGCCCCACTCGCTAAACGCCCCGCCGCACCCCCTCTTTCACGCGTCGGTGGAACCGCCACCAGCGCACGACGCCCAGCGCAACTGCCCTCCTTCTCTCCCGCCCGGCGCCCACACAACCGCTGCTCAAATCGGCATGCCGCCTTCGTCCGATCCACAGAGGCCACACCTCGCCCCTTGCCCCACCAACACCGTCGTCTCACGGGTCACGACTGCCTGTATCCCGCCGCCGACACCTCCGCTACCCAGCAGAGGCTACCAGCCGCTGCCCCGCCACACCCATGTGCGGCGTCGGCCCGCCCTAGGAGGTTGTCCCCTCGTCGCTCCTACCCTATGCCGGCGGCGCCGCCACCGTCCCGTCCCGTCACGCCGGTGCCCTGTCCATGTACAGAGCCTCGTGCCCAGTTCTTGTACCGGCGGTTGCTGCATCGATCTCTGCTCAAAGTGCTCGATTTCAAACTGGAGCCCGCGACGAACCGGACGCTGTTCCTTGGTCTGGCGGGGCAAAGACCTGCGGAGGAAGCATCCGCAGCAGCGGAAGGGCCGGAGACGTCGATGCTGGAGCTGGAGCGTGCGGGTGAGTTGCTGATCTAGGGATTTCCGGCCCAGCCAAACCCGCAGGCTCTCACAAAGGTGCGCGTGGTCCAGCGTAGCCCAGCCAAACCCAACCTGACCCATATCCCGTGCTTGCTTTTCTGATGTACGAAGTGTTTTACAACATTTATTTTCTGGTGATTAATATGTGCCTTGTCCATTCTTTGGTTTAGATTTGAGTAAGTCAATAGCATCGGAATCGTTAGATGTTTACATCCTATAGCTACTAGCTATCTATATCGCATCCATGCATGATATGGCGCATATCTCGCAATTATGCCCTCCAATATTGAAAGAGACTGATTTACACAATATGTTTGGCGAACATGCTTACATACTGTATTAGTTTGTGTGAATCACATGGCCAAGTTACTTTTGCTATTAGGCACTTCCTATTTTTTAATTTTAAATGACAACACATAACATGTTTTTTAAAATTTAGTAATTAGCTGTACTGCTTTTTTTATATATATTTGACGTAGCTTCTTATGTGATCACACCATTAAATATGCAGACAAGATTGAAGATGCAACCGAGCTACAAACACTTTTTTGTTCAGTGTTGCCTTTTCAGATTAGGTTAATAAGATAAAAAAATAATTTGTAGTGCTTTTCCATTTTTTAATATTTTCATATAAAAACTTGGATTTGTATTTTATGTGGTATTATACTTTTTGTTCTCGTAGCAACGTACGGGCACTCAACTATATAACTTAAAATATGATGATGATATTATTTTTAACATATATTTTTTATCGTATGATTAATAGTTAGCTTTTAGTATAAAACATTGTTAATGAATGAGTGAGTAACGTTGGCTGCTATCAAAAGAAAAACAGTGCATGCTAAAAAAGATTTTTATCTTTAAGAAATTTGACATTGATCACGTGACACATTATTTCATGAAAAGATTTTTTGTTCTCGCAGTAACGCACAGGTACTTAACTAGTCTACCCATAAAACCTAGGAAGCTCTTCGATGTTTGTGTTTGGGGTCAGTGGCGGATCGTGAGTCAAATTATAGAGGAGGGGGGGGGGGGGTTGGCAAATTTAACAGGAGCGGAAAAAAAAGAGCAAACCTGGTAGTCACTGGCCTGCTGCCTGTGTGCGTATGTGTATGTGCATGCGATGAGCAGCCTGATCCATATTTGCTTCTTATTTAACTCAACGCAGGATGTAATTTTATAGTCCAGACCCATGACATATCGTTGGACCTTGAAAGTTTCTGCTGGGCTAAGGGAGCGTCAGAACCCAGTTTCGCCCCACTAGACTCTGCCCCTATTTGGGGTATGCCGCATGGCTCGTGGCTAGTTGCTAGTTGCTAGTTGATCTAGTTTTTTTTCTAAAAAGTAGATCTATTGACTAGACTTTTAGAGCATCTTCGTATTATTTTTAAAAAAATCTCCTTTCTCTAAAATCTATTGTATAGGGGATTTTGGTGGAAAAACAAGCCCCGATAGATTTCATTTTCGTTTTCTTTTTCATAATTTTTTTCCAATCTCTTAAAATACTCCACCGATACCTTAAACAAAGCGGAGAAGAGTTCAATCCCCTATCCTCCGCACTTGTTTTTTTTATGAGAACAGGAGGCGCTCACACCCCTACTGAACTTATTAATATAAAAAAGAGTATAGTTACAAAAAAAAAGCACAGAGAGACAGAGCAGGGGAGAGGACAAAAACTGAAGCAGAAGGGAGAAGAGGAACTACATAGTGAAGAGCTAAACTTGACTTTCCAGCCATTGTTGGATCTCGGGGAAATATTTCTTCTTTACCTTCCAAAGGAGCATAGCAAATTGTTTCACTGGCGCAATTAGTGATCCGTTGCCTTCCACATGCTTTGAACCATCTCTTTCGATCGATGGAAGTCAGGAATCGACTTGGCACAGGCCTGAACACTTTCCCCATGAGCCAGTGAGCCAAAGGGGCTGGCATGCGATGGAAGGACTAGTGGCAAGCCCAAGATTCCTCGCATCTAGCCTCACTCTCTCGCCGCTGCCCCGTATCACCCCTTAACTTGCCAAGGGGTGTGGCTTAGGTCACAAACTTTGAAAACATGTTTTTGGACCCCTTTTGATCTTCCCTGGTCCACTTCTGCAAGAACGCCATTGCTGTTTCCAGTTGCAGCCAGCGATCAGCGGTGGAAATGAATGTGACGTACGATACGATACCATCCACGTTCCCTTGTTTTACCTAGGCTGCTAGTCCTAGGCCAGTCTTGTGCACATGCCCTCTTGTTGTGTTTAGTTCATCCGAAATTCCTAAACTTTGGCACTATGCAAAAAAAAGATTCTCCGTCACATCAAACTTGCGGTATATGCATGGAGTACTAAATGTAAACGAAATCAAAAACTAATTGCACAGTTTGCTTTAACTTTGCGAGACGAATCTTTTAAGCATAATTAGTCCATGATTAGACACTAATTACCAAATACAAACGAAAAGCTCTACCAGATTTTTTTCACCTCATTTTCTTAATCTAAAGTTCTAAACATGGCCAGAACGAAAGATGGCGATCACGGGTGTGACCAACTACTACACGGAGACCCGGATCGCCGGACGTTGCGCTCTGCCAGTGCCGGAGTCCGACTAGTAGTTGCAGCAGTTGCACCACCACATACTGTACGTACTCCTGACAGAAAAACCACCTCGGGGATAAAATCCCGTTCGTTGCCGTGATCAATCGAGACCATTTATCTTGCTGCCGTTGCCGCATTGAAGAATGATAATTCCTGCAAACTACCCCTTACATGCCGCATTGAAGGCTGGTTCATCCGTAGTACAGTACAGTACTCCTCCTCCGGGAAAAATTTTGGAACAGCAAAAAGCTAGCGCTACGGCTACTGCGTGAAGCCGTGAAAGGACAGCGAAGGCTTGAAGCGTCGTGTCAGGCTGTCAGCACACAGCACCAGTTGCAATAAATACCCAGATCAGAAGAAATACGAGGACCGGAGCTGGCGGCGAGCTCTCACTCTCACTCTGTCATCAGTGTTGCTTTGTAGGAGTAGAAAGAGAGCTCGTCAGTTTGAGCAGCAGGAGAGGAGGATGGGGGGCACCAAGGCGGCGGATGCGGATGGCGCCGGCGGGCTGGTGGTGGGCCTTGGGGAGACGGTGCGCGAGCTGCGGGAGGCGTACAAAGGCGGCAGGACCCGGGGCGTGGCGTGGCGGCAGTCGCAGCTCCGGGGTCTCCTCAGGCTCCTCCAGGAGAAGGAGGCGGAGGCGTTCCAGGCGCTCCACGAGGACCTCGGCAAGCACCACGCCGAGGCCTACAGGGACGAGGTCGGTCGCGCCCCATCGCCATCCAATCCAACCCACCTGAGTTGCCTTCGTGCCTTTCGCTCTGTTTGATGTATCGACATTGTGTTTTTTTTTCTCGGTTTCGTCAGGTCGGGCTGCTCATCAAGTCCACCAACGGCGCGCTGCAGCAGCTCGGCAAATGGATGACCCCGGAGAAGGCAAGCAAAGCAAGCCACGGCAAAATGCTTCAGAAATCAGAATAGACGGTCGAGCTCGAGCAGCCGTTGCTCCGGCCGGCCGGCTGGCCAGCTCTCTGGCTCTGACGCCTCTGTGTCCTTGTGTCTGCGACCGCATGCAGGTGTGGGTTCCGCTGATCGCTTGGCCGGCGACCGCGCAGGTGGTGCCGGAGCCGCTCGGGGTCGTCCTCGTCTTCTCCTGCTGGAACTTCCCTTTGGGTAACTAACTAGTCTATCAATCATTCATACTCATATAATGTCCTCTTCTCTTTATTAGAGAAAAAAAAATCGCAATCTCCCATCCACGATAAAAACTGCTCCCCTGCACTCGAGATCTGCCAGTCCGGTCTTGTTTTGCTTCAGTTAATAGGTTGCTTGGGTGGCGATCAAGCCTGTTGATAGTACGTACTCCCTCCTTCCTAAATTAACATCTCAAGAATCTTGGAAAGTTAAAGTATCTTAAGTTTGACCAAATTTATATAAAAATTTAATAATATTTATGATGTCAACTACTTCCTCTGTCCTAAATTAACTATCATTTTGGATTTCCGTGTCACAACTTTAACTAGATTTATATAAAATACTTGCAACATTTGTGTCTCCAAATAAATTTATTAAAAAACTAGATCAAAATGTCTATCTAATGATATCAATTATGTATCATAACTATTAATATTTTTTTTATATAAAATTAATCCAAGTTATTTCTCAGGAAGTGAGAAAGAAAGATATTTTAGGATGGAGGGAGTAAGTATTATTAGATTCTTTATTAATTATATTTTATAATATGTCTATTTGATGTCATAAATCTTTCAAATTTTCTCTATAGTTATTGGTCAAACTTGAGATGCTTTGACTCTCCGTCTCCATCCTAAATTATAAGACATCCCAAAAATCTTGTAAAGTTAAAGTATCTCAAATTTGGCTAAACATATATAACAATTTAATAACATTTATGATGTTAACTAAGTATTATTAGATTATTTATCAATTATATTTTTATAATATGCCTATTTGATACAACAACAACAACAATATAGCCTTTTAGTCCCAAGCAAATTGGGGTAGACTAGAGTTGAAACTCAACAAGATACAAAGTCACAGTTCCGGCACTTCGATAGCTTCTTTCCAGGCAATCCTATCCAAACATAGATCTCGAAATATATCTCAAGCTTTTAAATCCCCTTTCACCGTCTCCGTCCATGTCAACTTCGGCCTTCCTCTACCTTTCCTTGTATTATTAGCTTGGCTTGGAACTCCACAACGCACTGGTGCATCCGACGATCTCCTCTGGACATGGCCAAACCATCTCAACCGATGTTGGACAAGCTTTTCTTCGATTGGTGCTACACCTAGGCGATCACGTATATCATTATTCCGAACTCGGTCCATTCTTGTGTGACCACAAATCCAATGCAACATGCACATTTCTGCAACACTCATTTGTTGAACATGTCGAGCCTTTGTAGGCCAACATTCGGCTCCATACAACATTGCCGGTCCAATAGCCGTCCTATAGAACTTGTCTTTTAGCTTTTGGAGTACCCTCTTGTCACATAGAACGCCAGAAGCTTGTCTTCACTTGATCCACCCTGCTTTGATTCTACATCAATATCTCTATCCTTCTGTAGCATCGATCCCAGATATCGGAAGGTGTCCTTTTTAGGCACGACTTGACCTTCCAAACTCACATCTCCCTCATCTTGTGCAGTTGTGCCAAAGTCGTATTTCATGTACTCGGTTTTAGTCCGGCTTAGTCTAAAACTTTTAGACTCGAGGGTCTGCCGTCACAACTCAAGTTTCCTATTTACTCCCGCTAGGCTTTCATCAACTAACACTACATCATCGGCGAAAAGCATGCACCAAGGGATATCCTCTTGAATGTCCGTGGTAACCTCGTCCATTACCAAGGAAAAGAGATACGGGCTCAAGGCTGACCCTTGATGAAGTCCAATTCTAATCGGGAAGTAATCAGTGTTACCATCGTTGGTTCGAACGCTAGTCACAATATTGTTGTACATGTCCTTGATGAGGGTCACATATTTAGTTGGGACTTTATGTCTATCCAGAGCCCACCACATAACATTTCTTGGTATCTTGTCATAAGCCTTCTCCAAGTCAATGAAAACCATGTGTAGGTCCTTCTTCTGCTCTCTAAATCGCTCCATAACTTGTCTTAACAAAAAGATTGCTTATGTGGTTGACCTTCCGGGCATGAAACCAAATTGGTTTGTAGATACTCGCGTCCTTCCTCGCAGGCGGTGCTCAATGACTTTCTCCCATAGCTTCATAGTGTGACTCATCAACTTAATCTCACGATAGTTATTACAACTCTGGATGTCACCCTTGTTCTTGTAGATTGGTACCAAAGTGTTTCGTCTCCACTCCTCAGGCATCTTGTTCGATTAGGAGATATTATTGAACATCTTGGTTAGTCATACTATAGTTAAATCCCCAAGGCATCTCCACAACTTGATTGGGATACCATCCGGATCCATCGCTTTGCTCCCTTTCATCCTTTTCAACGCTTCTCTGACCTCTGATTCTTGGATCCTCCGCTCAAAACGTCTATTGGTGTCATCAAACGAGTCGTCCAACTGAACGGAGGAGTTCTCGTTCTCCCCATTGAACAATTTGTCGAAATACTCTTGCCATCTTTGTCTAATCTCATCCTCCTTCACCAAGAGTTGTTCCCTCTCATTCTTAATGCACTTGACTTGAATGAAGTCCCTCGTCTTCCTATCACGAGTGCTAGCCATCCTATAGATATCCTTTTCTCCTTCCTTCGTACCTAAACATTTGTACAAATCTTCATAAGCTCGTCCCTTTGCCTCCGCCACCGCTCGCTTTGCAGCCTTCTTTGCCACCTTATACTTCTCTATGTTACCTGCACACCGATCCTGGAACAAATGCTTATAGCCTTCCTTCTTCTCCTTAATTGCCTTCTGAACATCCTCATTTCACCACCAAGTGTCTTTCATAGTGCATCCACTTCCTTTGGTCACTCCCAGCACATCAGCAGCAACCTTCCGAACGCATGTCGCCATCTTCTCCCACATATTGTTGACGTCACCTTCGTCCTTCCACGCGCCCTCTTCAATAACTCTTGCCTTGAAACAATATGCCTATTTGATATCACAATTTTTTTAAATTTTCTCTATAGTTATTGGTCAAACTTGAGATGTTTTGACTCTCCAAGATTTTTGACTTATAATTTGGGATAGAGCCGGTAGCATCTAGCGAGAGTGTGCTGCAATGTAACTGGTGCTAACGGATCAGCCTATTGACAGCGACTGTGTGACGATCCGGAGAGGAAACCGTCAGATGACTGAAAGGAATCGAGGGAGAAAAGTGGAGTTTGGGGTAGTTGGAGCAAGAACAGCAGAATTTCAGAGAAAGAACACAGGAGGGTTCGGGGAACAGAATACATTCGGAATTGAGTTCCTATTTCGATGCCTCCACAGGTTCAATTACAAGGCCCTTTTATGCATAGGCCGCCCTTTACTCCACACCCACGCGCCTAGACGTCAATGCTAACCGACTGACAACCAATTCCAGCTAAGTCTATTACACGCTCTGACAACTTCACCCCACTGTCATTGTCCCATCCTGTGTTGCCGGACGTCCAACAGTTCCTTTCCTTGATTTAAACCTCTCCTTGTTCAGCGGACGCCCACTCCTCACAGACTGGTGCTACAGGACTGCACTAGTAGTTTCCATGCTTCCACTCGGACAGTCACGTTACCTCCGAGAGTGATGGCATGGTGCTAATCACCAGGGCCTACTAATCACTCACCCTTCTGAGTTCTGACAGCTACTGATCCTAGAACGAAGACCGCATTAGTTTTTGATGCTTTAATTTTTGTCCTCCGATGGATCGCGTATGTTGGCAGTACCTCTCCGCCCCGCTTCTTCCTTCCTCCCATCTTGGGCCATGTGCCCATGTCTACGGCAAATGGCAAATCTCAATCCATTATTTTCGTCTACCAGTTTGTGCCATTTATTTTTCTCTTCATTGTGAAACGGGGGAGGAAATCCTTGTTGTGGGCAGTGGGCTGCTGTCCTACCTGAGGCTGTCTCCAACAGCATGCGCATATGGCGACCCATACCTAAAATGTCTGTCACACAGTGTTTTTGCGGCAAAAAAACACGCTCCAACAGAGCAGGCATACACGAGACACATTTTGTGTGTGAGGCTTCACGGTAGGCAAATAAGCGTCTTCTCACCGTCTCTTTGCGTCTCTGGTCTCCACGGGCTGCTGCTGCTCGGGCTCTGTCACCCTTGCCCGCTGAGGAGGCGCGAGACGACGGAGGCGAGCTGCCGCCGGCCCAGGAAGAGGGAAGCCGCCGGAGTTGGGGAGGGAAGGCAAGGCGAGGTGCGGCCGGCAAGGCGGGACCCGAAGGGGCGCGGCTGGCGAGACGGATCCACGGCGGGGCGCGGCCAGTTCGTCGAGGCAGATCCACGGCGGGTGCAGGTGGCGAGGCGGAATCCGTCCGGCGAGGCGGATCCTCGGCGGTGGCGTGGCCGGCTCGTGGATCCGCGGCGGGGCGGCGCCGGCGGGCCGAGGCTGATTCGCGGCGGAGAGGCGAGCAGCACTCGGCGGGTCTCGAGGCTCTCCTTTGCGTTCTCTGTTGGAGACGGGATATTTTGGGTATGCAATGCCTTCCCTTGCTTCCAAAGAAAACCTAAAACGTTTTGTTGGCCCAAAAAAACCCTAATACGTTTTGTTGACCACGGAAACCAATCTTTTATAGAAAACCAATAAAAAAACTTTGGTACACAACCAAGCATACCGAGGGTTCTAGGGTATAAAATATACTCCATAATGATATAATTATATTTATTCAATATTATAATTGCTAAGCTTTTTTTATCGAGGTTGTTTGAATTGAATTAGTTTGCATTGTTTTTGGAACAAAGATTGGGGGGAGTAGAAATTAAACCGGTGGCTATAGACATTACATCTACCAACATAGTACATTAGATCTTCCTAGTTACCCTTGTCTGGGGCCTTTGAAATCTTCCAGCCATGTTTTGACTCGATCCATTTGTTCCTCTAACACTCCGACCATCAGCATATCCTTAAGTAGCACACACCAATAAACCATCTCTGCACAAAATACATTGATTTGTACTTCTACCGTTGAAATCTGTTCACAAATACTATATAAGGAGTTATGAGTACTCACTAGATCCAACTCTTTGCATAATTCAGGAGCAGAGCACTCTTTAATTGTGGCAGACAGGAGGTAGTCGCTCTTATTGCGACAGCGAGAGGCTCGTCCTTTAGCTTTAACGAGGAACAAAAGGACTAGCAGTACTCAACTTAAATTGTCTTATGAAGTCCTTACATTTGTTCAACGGCTGACAAAAACACAAACACTCAGTGGAGTTTCATGTCCCAGTTCCAAAGCAGTCATATTTTGAAAATGTAATGCTATGATACATATTTTATTTACTAGAAGGTAATACCTCAAATAAATCTGAACCGTCGATTTTTTAAATTTTTTAAATTAATTAATTAATCTAAAAAAAAAGAAGAAAAGATCTCAAATCCCTTTGATCAAGGAGACATGATGTGCATGCAGCTCGGTCCTTTTTCATGCGCATGGCCTACCATTCCTTCCTTTTGCATGACTCATTTAATAAATAAATAAAAATATATTAAATCCATAAAACGATAACAACTAAAATGTTAATTGAGCCAAAAACTTTGGTAATATAAAATATATTACATTGCTAACACATTATATGATTATGTATATTATACTAACTTAATTAAAACTATATTATATAATTTAGAGGCTCTTATAATAAAACATATAGGTACAGTAAAGTTTTATTTATGCACATAGAATTTTATGCACGTGCATTATATTAGTACATATGTACGTTGTGCACATAATACGCATATGTTAGCTTGGATACATGTGCTTTAAAAAAATATTAGTTTGTTCTAATTAAGTTACGTCATATCTAGAGTTGCAAACAATAAAAGATTCACTATATTTAATAGATCATATATGCATCAATTAGATCTAAAAATAGATTTATACTTAAATTTTTTCTTATTTCACATATTACCTTCTAGAAAGTAATAAATGATTCTAACCATCCGATCTAATTAAACTCACAGTTATTTGTATGTACCACAACAAACTTTGGAAATAATATAGAAGAGTTTCGTCCCCATGAAACTCTCTCTACTCTCATAAAACTTTCATCGTCTTTCTCTTCATCAATACAGTGACACATCAGTATATTTAATGTCTATGAAACTTTGATGAAACTTCAGCGAGACTATTTAATGTCTATAAAATTTTGATGAAACTTCTTTAGTGAGTCTGGCCTTGGGCTCTTACCGGCACAACCTGTGGTCCTCACTTCACGTTTTCCTTCTCTTTCCCTAAAGCTATTAGAATTAATGCCGCGATCTGATCGTTTGGTGAAATTGCACCAAGGGATCTAAGTTGTTTCTGGCAAATGGTTTCGCATATAGGGCAAACGACTTAAAACTACATGGCATGACCTATTGATCTCTGATAACTCTGAAGCAAACTAGGGCAAACCAAGAAGAACACTCGTATGGGGAAATGGATACAGTCATACAGAGAAAGCTAGTGCCATGTGAATACGTACTTTAGAGGCAGGCCCAGCATACAGCAGCCAGCAGTTCTACGTGTACCGGATTCATTCAGGGAAGGGGCAACACAGTGAACAGCCTGTCATACGCTTTCAGAGGCTCCATGTGCCTTTCTGACTTGTGGGGGCAATTCCCGTCCGGTCCTTCCATTCCAATCAGCTGTCTAGTTTGAAATGTTTCAGGCTTTCAGCAGCACACCCTCTGAATGCGGTGACATGAGACTTCGATTCAGGCAATCAGGCGTTGAGCGCTCAGCGGCCACATGCTGAGCGAGAGTGCCAGAGAGTGGTTTCAATGCGCACAGCTTGAACTGGTGTGGCAACTGACAGAGCCTTGCATAACATTACCGTGGCTGCTAAACTAATGCTAGCTAGCAAGATTAGCATAGAGTTAGCAATTTAGCATGGTGACCTGGTGAGGTTAATTGGTTCCTTCATTCTGTACTGGCGACTAGCCCATTTACCAGCTGTCCTGTCCGGCACTCCAGTTCCAGCCAGCCGAAATTGTCCAAAAAATATCCTCCTTGCGGTAACTACTCCAAGATTAGGAGGAGTATGTGCGTTCATCATTTTACCACTCCGCAGGCAGTCGGTGCTCCATCGTAATCCTAAATTGTAAGCCGGATCCTGTTCGGTTGATGGTTTCTAAAGGTTGATGTTGTTTTTGGCTGTTTCGTTACGAGAGAAAAATATTGCACAAATACTGATAAACTGGAATTATAGGTGCACAGTTTTACAAGTACGGTGTTCGAAAAAAAAAGTTTTACAAGTACGGGACATACATAACTAACATAAGTAGACTCAGTCATGTCACGTGCGTTGGTTCCACACGCAGGCCTGTCGCTGGAGCCGCTGATCGGTGCGATAGCGGCCGGGAACGCCGTGGCCCTGAAGCCGTCGGAGCTGTCGCCGTGCACCGCCAGGTTCCTGGCCGACAACATCGGGAGGTACATGGACCCCTCGGCGGTGAAGGTCGTCCTGGGCGGCCCGGAGGTCGGCGAGCAGCTCATGGAGCACCGCTGGGACAAGGTGCTCTTCACCGGTAAGCTACCAAATTTTTTAACCGATGTCCTGACGGTGGTAACCAAAGCGTTTGCGGAAGCACAAGTTCAGCACGGTCACTACAGCACGCTGTCCATGCATTGCCCGCACGTACAGGGAGCCCGCGCATCGCGCGCGCCGTGATGGCCGCGGCGTCCAGGCACCTGACGCCCGTCGCGCTGGAGCTGGGCGGCAAGTGCCCGTGCATCTTCGACGCCGTGGGCAGCGCCCGGGAGCTGCAGATCTCGGTGAACCGCATGATCGCGGGCAAGTGGTCGTCCTGCGCCGGACAGGCCTGCATCGCCATCGACTACGTGCTCGTCGAGGAGCGCTTGGCGCCCATCCTGGTGCACTGCTCTGCTCCCTTCTGCTGTTTGATTAAACCCCCATCCCCTCCGGCTTGTCGCTGATCATGCTTCGAGAATGTTTTGAGACTGACGTGTGTTGCGTTTTTCGCTTGCTCTTAAGATCAAGATGCTCAAGTCGACGCTGAAGAGGTTCTTCCAGGAAACGGATCACATGGCACGGATCGTCAACCAGCGCCACTTCGAGAGGCTGAGTAACCTTCTGAAAGACAGGTCCGTGGCACCGTCCGTCCTGCACGGCGGCTCCATGGACGCCAAGAACTTGTGAGTCTTTTCTGAACATCTGATGATTTGCCAACTGGCTTCTTCCTGCGTGTAGATGTAGACAGACAGGACCACTGTTCTCTGACGAAACTGTCCCAGGTACATCGAGCCCACGATACTGCTGAACCCACCGCTGGACTCCGTGATCATGACCGAGGAGATATTCGGGCCCCTACTCCCGATCATCACGGTAAATTCGTGAACGCCATCCCATCCCAGGTGGCTGTGGGCTGTGGCTCGCTCCCTTTTGCTCTGGTGTGTCCGGCCGGTGAACTGAAGCGTTGCTTGACTTGCTTCTGGCGGCTGAGTACACACAGGTCAAGAAGATCGAGGACAGCATCGCCTTCGTGAAGGCCATGCCGAGGCCGCTCGCCATCTACGCCTTCACCCGGGACACCGCGCTGCGGCGACGGATCGTGGACGAGACGTCGTCCGGCAGCGTCACCTTTAACGACACGGTGGTGCAGGTACTCCCTCCAAGTAGCTATGGTGGTGCTTCTGGTGATTGATGACTTGGTGACTGTTCTTGGCAGTACGCGATCGACGGGCTCCCGTTCGGCGGCGTCGGGCAGAGCGGGTTCGGGCAGTACCATGGGAAGCACTCGTTCGAGATGTTCAGCCACAAGAAGGCGGTCATGAAGCGGGGCTACCTCGTGGAGCTGACACTCAGGTACCCGCCGTGGGACGAGAGCAAGGTCACTCTGATGCGCTACCTCTACCGCTTCAACTACTTCGCCTTCGTCCTCTCCTTCCTCGGGCTCAGGAGATAGAACTCTACTGCAGCCATCAACGCAAGGATTGCACAGGGATTGGACCCAATAAATAAACTGACAGTGGATGCAGGAATAAGCCAATATAATATATAGACAATATATGCAGTAGCTGTGTTGCTTGTGAGGAGCAAGTATCATGCTGCACTTCAAAACGAGTAAAATGTGCTAACCTGCACCCTATCTATGATTTGACTCTTGTGAAGCAAACAGTAAAATGCATTTCGATCTTTAGCGGTACGTTGGTCGGAGATGATGTATCCTCTGCATAAAAGTATGAAGTGCAAAGGTGCAAATGATTTGGACTAAATTTCAGGTCAGAATTTTAGTTTTATTTCAGGCGACAGTTATTGCATATATTTTATACTATAATTGCAGTTTTAGTTCGTTGCAATTTATGTAGATACGGTCCGTAACTTTTGGTTCCAGAAATAAATAATATGTTAGACAAAACTATAAACCTTACAAAATCTTATATATGTTGACACAAAGACAATTTAACAATTACAATTATTTCTATAGAAGGACAAGGATAAAAATTTAATATGTTATAACACAAAGACAAATAGCAAAATATAAAATTAACAACTAGTTGATGGTACATTAGTGTTACTTGAAATTATCTTAAATTTCTGGCACCTGAAATATAGGAAAAATGTGGTAATAATAGTATCTCCTCTAGAAATTTTTTTTCGCGACCGCACTCAATCGAGCTTGTTTTTCATTAAGAGAATAGCAAGATGATTACAGAACGCAAGCCACGGCTTGCTACACAGAAGATTAAACTGAAGAGAAATAAAAAAAACAGAAGGATTCAAAGGACGCTAATATAAAGAAACGTTTTGCGACCATGAAGCAACCAGGGGGGCAATCCTCCTGAACCCCGCCGCAACCCAAGCATTGCATTCATCATGGAAATTTGGCATGAGCCAAGCCGGCATGGTGGCAAACCTCTCAAACATCCGGCTGTTTCGCTCCTTTCAGAGTAGCCATGAGACTAGCAGGAACAAAGCATGAACCCTCTACGGTGATCCTTCAACAGCAACTTTCTCTCAATGAGCCATTGATCAACGACCATAGGCTAGTCATGCGCAGGTTGCACAATAGAGATGGCAGCACGTAATCTGGCCCAAACCTCCCGCGTGTAAACACAATGCACCAAAAGATGATTCATTGTTTCCGGGGCTTGATGGCCCAAACCTCCTCTAGAAAATATAAGTTCATTATGATGTACACACAGTTTATAAGATGTGACTTTAACTAACAACATTTTACACGCACGGATACAACTGTTCGGAGAATGTAAGTTGTTTAGGTGTGTTCGTTGAGATCCCATTACGCACACCATTTGAGAATGTAAGTTGTTTTAGTGTGTTTGCTCCAGATTCCACCATTTGAGATTGTAAATTGTATTACGCCGTGACACAGTTCCAAGTGCTCCTAATCCCCCAAAATCAGTTCCAAATCCCTTTTTTTTACCCAAACACTTCACCATCAAATCTAAAGCCACAAAAAAGTCTAGATTTGAGGGCCATGTCTATGGATTTACTAGTGGTGCTCTAAAAACTTGTAGATTTGTGGAGTAGACCAAAATTACCTACCATGCTACTGAATCACAACAAAACGGTTCGTTTTCCCCTCCCATCTTCTTCCCTGTTGCATTGCCCCCTCGGCCTCTAGCATCTGCCCTGACGAGCCCTGCGCAGCTCCTAGCCGCCGCGCCACCCTTGGTCGGCCGCACGCGTCGGCTCTGACCGCCATGCTCAATCACCTCCGGGCAACACGACATGCTTTTGACATGTTCCGCAGAAGAACAAAAGCCCGAAATACTCAATTTCGCCACTAGATATTATACGTAGAAATTGACCCGCCAATGCCCGCATGCTCACATGTCAGCCTGGGCATTCGGTTAACTGAAACCGATCGGTCCGGTTTCTCGGTTCTTTACAAAATTCGGTTAAAAACTTGGAACCGATCGGTTAGCTAGAAAATTGGAAACCGAGGAATTTCGGTCTCGGTTAGTTCGGTTCGGTTACGATTAGATCCGAACTAACCGAGCTCGTTACAAAAACAACACAAAAGAAAAAAAAAAGGGGGGAAACATGGTGCCTTCCTCCAGATCTGGGCTACCGCAAAGGAGTACTCAAGCGCCGATGGAGCGGCGGCGTGGGAAACAACCGGCGCCGTCGAGTAAGCTAGGGGCCGACTGGCGACCGCAACCGCTGCTGCTCTCCTGCTTCTGCTTGAATCCGCCGGCGACGACCGATGGGAGATGACATCGCCGCTGCTCTCCTGCTTAGATCCGACATGCTAGGAGTCGGTCGCCGCCGCCGAGCTCTCCTGATGGCGTCGCGGGAGGAGTAGGGACGGGGCTGGGAGGGAAGGGGAAGGACAAGGTACGGGGTCGGGAGGAGCAGGGACAGGGCCGAGCTCTCCCTGATGGTGTCGCGAGAGGAGCTATCCTGGAGGATGGTGTCGCGGAAGGGGCCGGCCGGGAGTGGAGGGGGAGGAGGGTGTTGTGGAAGGGGTCGGGAGGGGAGGAGGAGGAGGGCGTCGCCGAGCTCTCCTGGAGTCGCGAGTCGTGACTGGTGCCCGTCACGGAACGGCAGAAGGGGCTGGGGGCGGCTAGGAGGAAGGATTGGGGTTGGTTTGGGTTTAGAGAGACTGCATATATACTGAGGGCTATTGGGCCGGGCCTTTACTAGGCTACTTCGGTTATTTCGGTTAACCGAGCCTAGGAACCGAATTAACCGTGTAAATTTGGTTACTGACGAGTGGGAACCGAATAGGGACCGAATATCTTGATTTTGGTTCTTTCAGTTTCGGTTCTGTTTTTTTCAGTTCGGTTCTCGGTTATTTTTGCCCAGGGCGGCTCAAGGGGATGTCTAAACTCAACGTCGGGTATTCTAGCTTGTTTCCCCATGTGTCACACACCCCCGATCGGTCACCAGGCTTCTCTGGTCTCTCAACCTCCATGGCACCGACATCCATCCTTCAATGCACTGAGTCCATCGGCATGGACCCGCTTGACCTTCGCATTTGTCGTCGACAACCATCTATGGGCTCCACACCTGCGCACAAACACACCCGAGAGACATGTTGCACAATACATTTAACGCAACACAACACTGTCGATTAGTTATTAGCATAGTCAAGCACATATGTAATATGACTCAACCAAGAAAGCCCAAAACCTATCATTTGTGTTAATCATTCACCATATATATGGACACATCTCCACCATGTGTTCACATCATGAGAAGCTATACAAGCTAACACAACACTGATAAAGTGATTGGATAGCAAGTTTCCTAAGATTATGGTTTCTGTAGAGTTAGTAAGGGTCCCATAATTTGTTTAGGAAGTCAAAAAATGCATATGGATGTTGGCAATAATTAGAACGAGCAACGATGATGTTTTAGGGTAAAAGGTCAAATACAAATACTCCCTCCACCCCAAATTATAAGACATTACAAGAATCTTGAAGAGTTAAAGCATCTCAAGTTTAATCAATAATTATAGAAAAAACTATAAAGATTTATAACATCAAATAGGCATATTATCTTACTATTACTAATTGGAGGCCCCAATGAAGACTCCACATTAATTCTCCCTAGGTGCTCTAGAAAAAAAAAGATAAATGCTAGAAATTCTCAAATAAATAAAAAAAATATGTCCGTCAAACCAAAAGTTCACAACCATCTATAACCATTGGATCTATCTTCAACCACGTAGGGCAAAATACTTCAACCGTTCATAATTAGTTATTATAAATTCTAGATTAAAGATATCAATCCCACGTATATATAGATATAGTTAGTTAATATATACAATATGTTCCACGGAAACCCATACAAGCGATGGACTTCAAAAGGATAGAATACTTCCACCATTTATAGTTAGTTATTACAAAATTCTAGATTAAAGATATCAATCCCATATATATATGCAGTTAGTTATTACATACAATATGTTCCAAGAATTCTAGACTAAAGATATCAATCTTAACACACCTATCCGGTTGCATATATATATATATATATATATATATACCACTGTAATAAACGCGGGTCTGGACGCGGCCTCGCCCTGGCCACGTCGCCCTCTCGTTCCGGCCGTCCGATCGCTTCAGTGGACGGCTAGGATCACCCCCCGCGCCGTCGACGCTTTTGCGTAAAAGCCCTCCAGTTTAGTTGAAATCAACCCGCGGTACAGCGACATCTTCATAAACAGTAAACGCGTTATGTTTTCTTTCGAATAGGCCCTTGTATTCTCAAAATCATTCGGTCGAAGAAGAGAAAATTCCGATTTCGTGGTTTTTTATAATTACCCGCTGCCTGCCGCTTTTGCACAAAAACCCTCTCCCTCAAGCAGCGTGAGGCGTCTGACTCGGACTGTGGTGCGCCCCCACTCTCCCCTCTCCCCGCGCCTCTCTCCTTCCCTCTCCCTCCTCTCCACCCCGTCCCAAACCCTAGCTCCGGCCCCCGCCGGCCTCCGCCGCGGGCGGGCACCGGCCGAGGCGCGCGGAGGCCTCGGCGTCCCCCGTCCTCCCTCCTCCCTCCCCCTCCCCATCGGCAAAAAAATCCCCGTCCTCTCTCTCCTGATGCAGCGGCGTGAGGGGTAAGATGGTGCCCCCACGGGAAGCACAACGGCGGCCGCCGCCGCGCCCGTGCCCGTCCCGGACCCGGCCCCCGCACGGCCTCCTGCAGGAGCTCCGCCAGCTCCCTCCTCCCTCGGCGGCGGCTCTTCCTCCCTCCCCGTGGTGGCACAGGCGTGGCGGTGTGCGAGCACTGGTCGAGCGCGGCGCCCCCGGCATGGCGTTGCGGCGACGTGGGCCCGACGCGCCCCCACGGCCGACTCCTTCCTCTCTCCCCGTTGTGCTGGCGGTGCAGTGGCGTGGGCCGAGCGTCCCCAGCATGGCCGCCGCCACTGCCAGCCCCGCCACGGGCGAGCTGACGACCGGGGTGAGGGCTTCCCCCGGCACGGGTGGGCCTAGGTGCGGGGCGAGCGCGTCCCGGTGCGGCGCTGCAGGCGGGTGTGCGGCGGCCTGGGCATGCCGGACCCCAGCGTGGAACCTAATCTGTGTCGCCTTCACGGACGCGGCGTGGGTTCGGGCTACCTGGCCTTGTCTGCGCCACTGGATGCTCCATCGGATGGCTGGTGTCGCCGCCGTACGCGCGGCGGAGTCCGCTCGCGGCTAGACCAGGGGCTAACAGGGCGGGGCCGGCTGTCGTGGGGCTGTACGGCGGGGTTGGGGAGGCGCGCCCGGTCGCCAGGAGCAGCGCGGCACGCCAGCACTGTGCCGATGCGCAGCCCCTGTGGGCACGACCACGTGCTGGCTGCACTCGCCACCGGCTCTCTGGCTCACGACGCTTCCACTACCGCCGCTATCCAGCCTCCCGTCGTATATGGTGTTGGCGCCACAGGTATGCGTTGCTGCATACTCCCATCTTCCTCTCTTGAGCCACTCATACGTTTGGCTCCTTGGCACACACCAATTAATCTTCCCATTCGACTTTGGGGCAGGTGAGGCGGCAGATGTTGATGGTGTGTCCATGGTCGGGGACGTCCCTGCTCTTCCTAACGACGTATCCCAAGGTTTGGAGCACCTCCTTCAGCCCCACCTCAAGCCTTGCATTTGACAGCTAATATGTGCTCTGCATGTAGAATGTTAGCGAGGTGCCTCCAAGGTGTTGGATGAAATGTCCATATGGATGTGCTAGGCTGTAAGGACCACTGTGAAACAATCAGCCAATCAGGTACCACATGTTGCATGTTTTGCTCTGCTTGTGGATTGGAAATTATGTAAAAAAAAAGGTGCTTTACTATATTCCTTAATGTTTATAGAGCATTTGTGGTAGTCCACAAATTCTTCGGACTCCATGTTATTAATTAAGAGCCTAAAATTCCTGGCACTAATATCTTCAGCTGATATTTGTTGAAGGAAGGAAGAGAAGTAATTTAGAGTGACAAATGTGCTATTTCTATTGAGCAGCGAAAAAAATGGCATTGTTACCACTCAGTGCATGTGTTCCTATTTCTACTATAATTCGTAGTTATAGTTATTTGTTTCGACATCTAACTATATTATAAGCTCAGTGCATGCGTTCCTATTTCTCCAAGTGATGCACGGAGGTAAGGCACGGAGGTTGTTCGACGGGATGCAGTCCAGGGATGTGGTTGCTTGGAGCGCAATGATCCCAGGTTGCACGCAGGCAGATCAATGTCGAGAGGCACTTGCTCTTTTCAGTGAGATGCAGCTTGTTGAAGTTGAGCCGAATGATGTGACCATGGTCAGTGTGCTCTCTGCTTGTGCTGTCCAGGGTGCACTTGAGACAGGAAAGTGGGTGCATTCCTACATAAAAAGGAAGCGTTTATCTCTCACAATTATTCTTGCCACTGCATTTGTGGACTTCTATGCAAAATGCGGATTCATTGACGATGCAGTTGAAGCATTCGAGTCAATGCCTGTGAAGAACTCATGGACATGGGCAGCCTTGATAAAGGGCATGGCAACCAATGGAAGGGGCAGGGAAGCATTGGAACTCTTCTCATCCATGCGCAAGGCCAGCATCGAGCCCACCGATGTGACATTCATTGGTGTTCTCATGGCTTGCAGTCACAACAGCTTAGTTGAAGAGGGCCGCCAGCATTTTGATAGGATGACTCAAGATTATGGCATTAAGCCAAGAATTGAACATTGTGGATGTATGGTGGATCTGTTGGGGTGGGCTGGTTTGATAGATGAGGCATACCAGTTTATCAGAACCATGCCCATTGAGCCAAATACTGTTTATCTGGAGGGCGCTACTGTCTTCCTGTGCAGTACACAAAAATGTTGAAATTGGGGAAGATGCACTAAAGAAGATCATCTCCTTGAACCCCTGTCATAGTGGTGACTGCATACTTATGTCAAATATATATGCATCAGTGGGACAATGGAAAGATGCAGCAATGATTCGAAAGGAAATGAAAGATAGAGGGATTGCGAAAACTCCAGGTTGTAGTCTCATTGAGCTGGATGGGGTTGTCTTCGAGTTCTTTGCTGAAGACAGTGACCACCCCCAATTGAGAAAGATATACCAGAAAGTTGAGGAGATGATTGACAGGATCAAGATGGCAGGGTATATCCCAAATACAGCTGATGTGAGGCTAGAAGTTGATGAGCATGAGAAGGAAGTATTCGATTCCCATCACAGTGAGACGTTGTCCATTGCATTTGGCCTGATGAAGTTGAACCCTGGTGCAACAATTCGCATATCAAAGAATCTAAGAGTCTGTACAGACTGCCACTCAGCCACAAAGTTGATTTCCAAGGTGTACGATAGGGAGATTGTTGTTTGAGACCGGAATAGATTTCATCATTTCAAGGATAGTACTTGCTCCTGCAATGATTACTGGTGACACCAGTTCTCTGTATTTTGTTAAGATCCAGCCTCTTCGTTTCTCCTTTTTTTCAGCTGCAGAGCACCAGGTTTTAGCTACAGTAGAAAGAAGTTTTCTGTTTGTAGACACAGATCCAGCTGCAGTGAGTGCGCCCCATGTTTGTTTTAGATGAGTATGGACAGCAAGTGCACCTGATCAGTTTGAGGGGAGTGGAAGACATATTCACATAGTAACCTGCAAATACAAGATTGTATTTTAGCGTTCGTAAAAAGGAAACCTCCACCTGCATCAGGTTCATCAATTGTATAGGTAACCCCATGTATAGGTAACCCCACTGGTATCTAGAATATTCCAAGGATCAAATTTCTATAATTTTCTTTTGCTCGTGCACGCTTTTCCAGATTTGCATTATACTAGCTGGATATGTACCTTTTCAGTACAACATTTTTTTTTCCAAAAACCGTAGCTACTACAATATCTTGGCAAGTTCTATGTACATCCTTCATGTTGACTGCATGGTTATTTGTGCATTTCTCTTTCCCTATTTTTAGATATTCACACAATATATTAATATAGAAAAAATTCTAGAGACCCGAGAATATGATATATTAGACTCACGGATGCTCAGCAACAACCTAATTTGGGACAGAACTAAAATGTGGTCCTTTTTAGGACAGATGGAGTATACATAAATGACTTCCCATTTATTCGGCACCATGTGTTAGGATATGTAGACTGCTCTGCGCATTTTAGAATTGTTTTGAGCATTGTAACTTATTGATATGTAATATGGTGTACCATTTATGGTACAATGTAGGCTTAAGTTATTTTTTTACACCAAATGCTTCTCCGTTTTTATCTGGTGCATTTGGTTTTCTTATTTATTTTTATATTAAACATAATATTTGTGGTCTCAACCGCGCAAAGGGGTGCGCCATTATCACTAGTATATATATATATATATTGCACGGCCCCAGGCTCATGCGCGCGCTCGCTCGCTGGCTTCTCCCGGCGCGCACTCGCTCGTCCCCCGCGTGGTGGACCCGGGCGTGCGGTCGCTCGAACCAATCCTGTGAACCAACTGCTCCTCGTCCGTCCGGCCTCCCTCCCCAGTCCCCGCTGCTGGCTGGCTGCTGCTCCCCGCGCGAGGCGACGCCCTGGCGCGCCTAGCCGCGGCCGCCGAACGAAGGAGGGCGCGCGCGATGGGTGGTGGTGGCCTGGTGGGGCGCATGATGGCCACGTCCATTATTGTCGGGCCGGCTGCCAACGGCGATCCATCGGAAATTGAAATTCCTTTGCCGTGTCCCCATTCACCTACAAGCTACAACTGCATTGCATTTGCATGCATCCGGACTCCGGAGTGAGCCCCCGCCGCCGCACCATTACTTTGCAGTTTGCCAGGATCTTCCAGCGTCCGTTAATCTATCTGACCGGCCGCTTGCGGCTTGCTTCAGAAAGCACGGCCTTTGTGTTCTACTGTACTGTACTTCTCTTCTTCTAAACCGCTACCCATCCATGACCTATCTACTGTAGGCTGTAGATGGTTTTGGCATCCTGATTCAGATAAGCTATTCACAATTTTGATCAATTCCAGGCATGTAGTTTTGTAGTATAATTTGCCAAGCTGCAAAGTTTCCCATTTCTTTTACTTGCGTATGAAGCTGCATCGATTTTTCTGAATGAATTTGTCATAATTTTGACCATATGGTTCCTCTTCTATCCAGCTAGCCTGCTGCTTATATATTTTCATGCAGTTTAATTTAACATATCAAACTAGAGCAAAGTTCATGTTCCTTTTTTTTGCCATGTCTGAATGTTCTGACCAATGGAAAGAATAAAATGGTTTTACTCTAAAAGTTGCATATGTTTGTTCCTCCTTCTCAGTGCCTGCAGTTGTGCTTATTTGTACTATGATTTGAATTCTAATTAAATGTATAGAGAAGTTTTGCATAAAATCAATGTTAACCTGCATCTTGGACATCACTAAAATGATAATACTGGAAGACCGAGTCACCTATTGATGTAATCTTTGTTTATACTAACCATTATTTTTTGGGTTGTTAGAGACCGACCTTGCACACATTAGTTCACCTTCCTGTGGCCTGTGAGAGCTGAGTAAATGCCCTTCTTCAGAAACTGATGAAGTGCAGCTATACATGGTATTGCAGCTTATCTGAACTAAGCTGCAGCACCATCTTCCCTTTCTTTCAATTGTAATCTGACGCAATCCAATTATAACAAGAGTAAGACCAGTTGTAACTAGGCAAGAAACAGTTGCAACCTGACGCGATCCAATTACAACTAGAGTTGGGTCAGTAGCAACTCGACAAAAAACCAATTGCATCTGGGCAAGAAACTAGTTTCAATAATTAGGGTGGGTGCATTCTCTATAGAAAATGCACCCAGGTACATCATACCATAACACGGCGAGCCTAAAATGCAACAAGGTGCATGCTCCCGCGCTCGCCCGCGTTCCGCTCCCATGCATGTAGAGAATTTTTTTTTGTTTCGAATCGAAAAAATGCAATATCTCCTAAACCGTAGCCCCTACTTCAGATCCGTTTGCACCAGGTTGTTGAAAAAAAGTGCTTAACAAAACGAGATCCAATAAGACTATATTTGATGAACTTTTTTTTAAGTATGTAATTACAACTTCAATGTACTATGAGTTGTCATCATGATTATGACATAATTGTAACTTGGCGGAAGTAATTGCAACACATCTGATCCAGTGCAACTAGACCTGATGTAGTTGCAACTTAACGTGATACAATTACAACTAGAGTCGAGCCAGCTGCAACTGGGTAACAGTTGCAGAACTAACGCGATCCAACTACAACTAGAGTCGGCCCAGTGACAAATGATATTTTTTTATGCAAGGACAATAGACAAAACTTTCTTTGTACAACGACACAAAGAGAAATACAAAGGACAATTTTTTTTTATGTAAGGACAATAGACAAAACGTTCAACACCAAACCACACAAGGGCAAATGCAATGAAGAATTATTTTATATGGAATGACAATAGATAAAACGTTCTACCTAAAACGACACAAGAACAAATACAATAGACAATTATTTTCTATCGAACGACTATAGACAAAACATTCTACCTAGAACGACACAAGGACAAAATGTTCACACCCTTACAAAACTGCACACATACACCATTTGCAACACCCAAAATGAACCAATTGCTACCTGTTCAATTAATAATTGCAACATATGAACCCTAACATATGCCGACGCTACAAAACCTAATCTCTGTCGACGCTCTTGACCATAATCTCTGTCGACGTTGTTAACCCTAATCTCTGTCAGCGCTAAGAATAAATAAAGTGAACTATACTAGGAATTACTCAGATCTACTGACACTTAGAAGACGCCCTAAACCCTAATCTTTGTCAATGTTATTCACCCTAATATTTGTCGACGATATCAACCCTAATCTCTGCCAACGCTATCTACACTAATATCTGTCGACACTAGTGACCTAATCTCTGTCGACGCTTAGATGAAACAAAAAGTGAACTATACTATGAATTCCTCAGATCTACTAACAGTTTGGTGACGCCTTGAACCCTAATCTCTGTCAACGCCACTGACCCTAATCTCTGTCGACGCTATAAACCCTAATCTCTGTCGTAGCCTAAGTCACTGTCGACTTCATGAACCGTAATCTCAGGTTAATACAAAATTGCAAACCCAATGTACACCATTTGCAACACAGAAGGAGAACCAATTGCAACCTGGTCAATGAACAATTGCACCATATGAACCCTAATCTCTGTCGACGCTACTGACACTAATCTTTATTGATGTTACTGACATTAATCTCAGTCGATGTTATTAAACCTAATCTCAGTTGACGCTATTAACCCTAATCTTTGTAGGCACTAATAATAAAAAAGTGAACTATACAAGAAATTACTCAGATCTACTGATAGTTGGGGGCATCCTAAACCCTAATCTCTGTCAACACTATCAACCCTAATCTCAGACGAAGCCCATAGTCTCTAACGACGTAGCAAATAATTGCTAATCACAGTCAATGAAGTCATCTTATTACAAAATTGCAGACCTATTGTACACCATTTGCAATATCATGTGACGCAATTGCAAACCTGATTAAATACGAATTGCATCATGGTTAGTTATCGTTTGCATGAAAACCAATTCAAAGCCTCCACTAAGTTTTCTAGATAATTGATAGAGTATAGCTTAAATAAGATAAGAAGAAACATAACGATTATGTAAAAACATATGCACAAAAAAATATTGCGAAAAGTTAGAACACATATGTGACCTTGTTATTAATAACAAATTTGCTAAATTATTTAGATTTCATTAGGGAGGAAATGCAATTTACAACATGTCTTTGAAACAATTACAACACGAGTGCTGAAGGAGTTGCAAGTTACAACACATATGCGACCTTGTTAATATTGTCATCCTGGTTTGTTTGAAAGAAACTAATAAAAGGAAGAGGACAAAAAGAACTAGAATACTGTTTCTGTTGCTCCTAAATTCTCGAAACAGCCTGTAGGTATGAATATGTGAAATATGCTCACAATCTAAGTATAGAAACAGACGCTGATAATGGTGATCAACAACTAAAATATTGGGATAGGAATGGCATAGTAACAAGGAGAATAAGGTAAAGTCGCAATCTAAAGTTTGCTGAAATATTCAACCTCAGTTCTGGATATAATCATGCAAGGAATGGCCTTTACATCTCGACATCAGTTGGGGCAATAGGCCGGTTTGCAGTGGCAAACCATGTGTGAATTAGCAACTAGCAATGGAGCTAGTGAGCAACGGCGAAGCCATTTTGGACAATTTCGACCCTACATGAAAAACAAAGCAAATTCAGGGAATACAGAAAGACAGGGAGCATTGCCTCAATAAAACATTAAGAAGTCAATCAAGAACCAATTGCAAGAGGAAGAGAATGGAGGCCGGAGGGGAACCAGGTGCACGGCCGAGAGGAAGTGCCGAGCCGGCGGTGGCCGGGAAGGGGAGAGGTGCACGGCACCTATGCACCTGGACGAACTTTGATCTGTTCCTGGAGAGCAGCGATGCAAAGCCCCTTGACAAGCACCGATTGATGCTGGACGGTTGTGCTAGGCAAGCAAGGCGATGGACCAGCTGTTCTGTTGTCGCACGAAGCCGACGAACATAGGAAACCTGAGACCGATGCGTGAAGACGAACAGGGCCGGTACGATTGCCAGCCAGGAGCGCTGGGAGCAGACAGGGTTCCTGGTCAAGTAGTAAGCGCTGCTGGAGAGCACGCACGGGCACCGTCGCTGAGATGACCCTGAAACCGACGAACTGCATCCCAAATGTCCGATTAGACTGCGATTGGGAACATATAAATCCAGGAAATATCAGTTCAACAGAAGCACGGGACCGGATATCAATTTAGTAACATTTAGGAAGAAATACCACAATGCCGTTTACCACAACATGAGTTACTACGGTGGCATATCCAATTTACTACAATGGCATCCCCTCTGCGTACTCTGCGTACCTGAAGCTTTAGTATGTGGTTGATGAGCTTTAGTATGTGGTTGATGCAGATCCACTCTGCCTCAAGCCATGTCTCGGGTGACAAATTACAGGTGCCCTCAAGAAGACCTGGCACACAGCGTCACCTCTAGCATCAACGGAATCCAGAAGCTACCGTGGGGGTGCTCGGCCGCCTGTCGGGAGAGTGTAGGTGCACAGCCACCGGTCGGGGGAGATGGATGGTATGTGCTGTCGCCGTGGAGGATGGAGATGTCGCCGCTTCTGGTTAAGGGGAAGCCTGCCACTGCTGGTCAGGGAAGGCCACAATGGGTGGGGATGGGTAGACGCGAGCGGCCACGGCGGCCGTGCCCGCCGGTTGGCCGTGCCTCCGCGCCCGTGGACGCGAGCAGGGGCGGGGACGGCGTCGATGCTGCTGCTATTGCTGACGCAGAGCCTCCTCGCTGGTGGGGACTGGGGAGCGGGGAGGGGCCGCCGCCGCCACTGGCTGCTGTGGCGTGGGGAGAGGCCTCTGCCGCCGTTGTTCCTAGCGAGAGGAAGAGGGACACGGCATCCGGCTGCTCTGCTCTCTAATCGACGGGATCCTCCACGGCAGGACAGACCGCCGCCGCCGTTGGGGTTGCCTGCGCCTCCTCCATGGCCGGCGGCCATGCCTGCAGGTTGGGCCTTCGTCGCCGGGGGCGGGTGCGCCCACTCTCATTTAATATAGAAAATACACCCAGGTATAATATAATATATATATATATATATATATATACACCCTAGTTGTAGAATAAAGGGAAAGGCATCGACGTCGAGGCAGTCGGATCGGTGTGGTCGGAGCGAGGCGGCGCCAGGTATAATATATATATATACACCCTAGTTGTAGAATAAAGGGGAAGGCATCGACGTCGAGGCAGTCGGATCGGTGTGGTCGGAGCGAGGCGGCACCGCCGTCAGCTGGTTGGTTTGGTTGGTCCAGCCGAACCAGATGGATGGCTGTATTTTGAGGTGCATTCAATACCGCCGAGCAAGCTGGGTGGGGGAGGTCAACTGGTTGGTGGTTGGTCCAGCCAAACCATGGCTGGCCATGCTCGATCGGCCCGCCTCCGCCCCTGTTTAATCGAAACAGCTCCCAGGGATCGAACCTAGGACCTCGGGTCTGAGAACAATAGATTTCTGCACTAGCCAGCTGAGCCTTCAAATGCTATTTGAAGGAAATGCAGCCACAAATATATTTATTAGGAGCGAACTTCATTATTTTTTTTTTTTGCATGCATGCAGCTCTGTTGTTCCTTTGTAGCTTTCCCACGCTTTTTTTTCAGGCAAACCATGCATGCGAAGCCTCCCATGGCCCTGCAAGAAGACAACAACCTGACATCATGTCGATGGCATTCACCGGATACTCTTGATTATCCTACAGAGCCTTCAGTATCTCAGTAGTATAGATTTAGTACTAAGTGATACTGATTAGTACTAGACATTGAATGTCTCGGTGAACACCAACATATACTGGTAACTACTAGGTGATCATGGATAGTCAGTGGAATGACTTTTAATATTTAATACTGAATGTTATTTAAAATACTGATAAAAGATAGATAAAAAAATATTGACGAATACAGAAGAAAATACTGATTAAAACTGAAATCTACATAAAGATGTTGACAAACAATGAAGAATATATTGATTGCTATTGAATGCTACTTAAGATATTAGAAAATACTAATAAAAAGATACTTACCAAGAATAAAAAATATTGATGCTACTTAAAATATTATAAAATAATGATAAAAAGATACTTACCAAGAATAAATAATATTGAAATCTATTTAAAGATACTGACAAACATTGAAGGAACTGAAAAGCTACTTAAAGGTACTGACAAACACTAAAGAAAATACTGATTATTACTTAATGCTACTTAAAGATATTAGAAAGTGTACTGATAAAAGATACTCAATTAAAATAAAAAATACTGACAAACATGGAAGAAAAAATAGATTATTATTAAAAAAAACTTAAAGACATTGACAGACACCGAAGAAAATAATGATTATTATTGAAACCTACTTAAAGATACTAAAAAATACTGATAAAAGATACTCAGTAAAAATAAAAGGTACTGACATCAAAGGAAAAAAAGGACAATACTAAGAAATACCGAATGATTGTACTGAAGCTAACTATACTAAGGGATACTGAATGATTATACTGAAGCTAACTGCAATACTAATAAATACTAGCATGACTGAGACAATGCGCTGACAGGCAGTTCATGCGGTGCATGTATGTCTTAGCATGGCTGAGACAATGCGCTAAAAGACCATATGTAGGTCCTAGCGATTAGCATTGTGTTTTAGCAACGAAATAAAAAAAACTGACAAGTACAGTACATGCATTCAGTCTGGTGGGCTTGCGCTGCGGTCGGACTGGTGGGCTCGCGCTACAGTACATGCATGACTGAGACAATGCGCGGGGCGGTCGGACTGGTGGGCTCGCACTGCGGTCTGGTGTGCTGCACGTGACGCGCTGACTCCGCGCGGGGCGCGGGGCGGTACGACTGGTGGGCTCGCGCTGCGGTGAACTGATGGGTTGATTAGCTGGTTGGACTGGTCTCTACACCTTGGGTGTAGAATAGCAAACACACATACTCTCTATATATCCTAATTAGATGATGTTTTGTATAGTGATACGGTCTCCCAAACACAACTTTGACTTGTTACTTTTATAAAAATATTTATGAAATAATGATATAGGTATACTTTTATGAAAGTATTTTTCAAGATAAATCTATTCATATAATTTTTACATTTAAAATCTCAATAACCTAAAAGTTATTGATAATTTATATTCTCAATGTTTGACCCAAAGCTTGTCCAAAACATCATCTAATTAGGATACGGAAGGAGTGTATATATATATATACACACACATCTGCTTGTTTGTCAACCACCTACAAACATAAATCCATCTAGCACATCTATTCACTGTTCATCTCTTCGTCTTCATCTTCCAATAACTAAAGGTAAATAATAACAAACTTCCTTTGATTTAAATATTTTTTGTCAACCACGACGTAATCAAGAAAGCCATCTAGCCGATTTATTCACCTATTATTTTTTCATCCTTTCTATATTTGTCAGCCACGACGCAATCAGAAATCCATCTGCTATTCATCATGTTGCTTTCATCATTCACCATCATTCATCAAGGGAAGATACCACTATGTTCCTAAATCTTATGATCTAATCTATCTCCTACAATCTACACACAAAAAACTAAATTAATGGCATCATTATTTTGTTGTTTCAGTTTACAAGTTGCAATAATCACCAACACCTTAAGTGAGATTAGGTCAGAAAAGGAATTATGGAAAATCAAGGCACGAGTCACTAGAACATGGGATGCAATCTTGCTTGGTAGTGGTGAACAAATTAGTCTTGATATGATCCTTATTGACCATCTTGTAGTTTTTCCCTACATATCTAATGGCCTTGGGTTACTTCCAGTTTACATGCTAATGATAGCAAAAAAAAAATAGGGGACCAAAATGCATGGAATTATCAATAAGGCATGTATGGAACAACTCAAAGCAGTGATCAAAGAAGGTAAAGTTTACATAATTACAAATGTAAAAGTCACAACAGCTGCACAAAAATATCGATCAGTGGAGAATGATAAGGTACTCAACTTCTTGCCCATAACTAATATAGAGAAGATCAAATATATAGAAGTTCCAAAGTATAGTTTTCAGTTCTTCAGTATAGACATGCTTTCTGCTAGAGTAAATATGGACATGTACCTCTCAGGTAAGCTACGGCTAACATTATAGTTTTTATGATATTCATCTCATTACATTACTAATTGATAAGAACTCATATTTATATATCATATAGATATCATAGGAGTTGCAACACACATTGGACCGATAGAACAAACTAGGACATACTATGGAGTGACCAAAATTCGTGATATTGTGATCCTGATCGAGTAGGATTTTTTTTTCATTTTACAAACTACCAAATTTTACATGTTTTCAATCATGCTACTATTCCGAATTTGCAGTGGACAAGAAGTTAAGGTTCGATTTTGGGGGTCCAAAGTTTAGCAAATCAATGACACGGCAAAATCTCATGTCATTGCAATAACATCTACAATTGTGAAAAAATTTGATAGTAAGTCTTCATTTGATATCAATAGTTCAATAATAATTTTACCATTTAGCAAGTCGACAAGGAAATAAAATAAATGTTATATGCAGGGTATTCTTTGTCATCAACCAATGCAACACAAGTTTCTGTATATTTAACTATTCCTAAAGCTATGGATGTCGTAATAGGTAAAATAAAATAAAATAGTGTTCTATTTTAAATTTTTAGCTTACACTCTAACATGGTTAAATTTATTTGTTTGAAAAACCTATCTTCAAATGGTTTTAGTTTCAAAGAGATTCATATTGATGACCACTTAAAAGGGACATTGGAGGGGCAAATGCAATAGAAGAACTTTAGAAGAATTAGGTTTGATTTTGTATGACTCATCAAATCAGGTATGCATATGATTGATCATTATACACTACTTTCGAAAATATTATATGTGCATGAATGATATGTATATGTGTTTACAGGATAAGATATCTACTGTTGAAGCCACAATAAGTGCAATTAAAGCAAAATTTGGCTGGTACTACATCGTATGTAGTAGAGATGATTGTAAGAAACAACTTGACAAAAAGTTTGATCACTAATATTGCAGTAAATGTGGCAAGAAAGCTGAACCTAAAGCACGGTAAATAACTTAGCAAGCTCCAATTTTATTGTACAATGTTTAGAACTAACAAGAGAATAGTGTTTACAGATACAAAATTAAGCTTGAAGTAACAGATCCAACATCAATTGCATCTTGCATACTTTTTGAAAAGGAAGCACATATGCTAATTAGTGAATTAGCATATTCATTGATCAACTCATTCAATTGTGACATTAAAGAGGTATCGAAATAGATCTAGGAAATATGTGGTCAAACATTGATTTTTTTTAATTTAGACTGACTGACTACAACTTCACAAGTTTGAGACCTGATTACACTGTTTCAAGACTATTTTTGCCAAAAGAAAAATGCAGTACAACAACCTATGTTCCAAATATTAAAAAGGTAACACTTCTCGAGTATTATAGTTTATTGTATTTCCCTTTCTTAATATTGACCTAAACTTTTTTTTTAAAAAAAATAAAGGAAGTAGAAGATACCTCAGAGGAATATTGTATGGTGACTCCTAATACTGAAGATCCAGAAAGTGATGGAACTTTTGCCTAGAAAATAGCAATTGTAGAAAAAGGCATAAATGATGTAGAAAGATTAGCTGCAAAGGTATACTCAATTACAACATAATGTCCATTCTATTTGCATTGTCTGTAAATAATATTATCTGTGTATAGTTTCAGGACCTACCAAGTGACAAAGGAAAACTGGGAAGTGACATGCCTGCTGTGCTTAAATCAGAAAATAATGTAGGCCAATGAACAAACATATTATATTTTTAATTATTAGATTAAGTATATTTCTCTACAATATAACTGTTCAAATTGTTTGCAGGAAAAGGAGTATGTTAGCGTGAAGAATCATGGAAGCAAAACTACATCCAATAAAAAGAAGAAATATAATGAGAAAGGAAAGTCCATTAGAAAGACAAATAAAGAGGTAATCCATAAAAACCATCATCTTATGATATACTTTTGGTGTGCATATCAACCATTCAGAGATGATGACAATAAATAATATAGCTTCACTAGTATTTCCAGGGAACCTAATATGTTGTTAGTATTGCAGGCAAGGTCAGGCAAAAGGCAAAGAAAAGAATCAATTAAAATTAGACGAGGTAAAAGGAAGAGCCAAAAAGAAGTGACGACAAAACTTGCAGCTACACAAGTAGAGTCCATACATACCATGAAAAAGAACAAAAAAGCAAGAAGAAATGTCATTGCAATACTTGACTCAGATGAAGAGTCAATGAAGAATAAGGTAATGAATACAACAAAAAGGAATTGTAAAATAAAAGATTCAGATGAAGAAATGTATGAAGCAAATAGTTCAATGGAAAATGATCATGAGGAGGTAATGATATACTCATTTTTCTTCATATTACTAATCATATTTAATAGTATAATTGATAACGAATCTAATGATACTTAGTTGACATCATAAATGTGATTATATTATCATATAAGTTTGATCAAACTTAAGATACTTTGACTTTTCAAAATTCTTGGGATGTCTTATAATTTGGGATGGAGGTTGTACACAAGAAAGGATGAAAAAAATGATTAAAAATACAAGAGGCCTAGAAATTGAACTATTTGTGGACAATGATCCTATTGAATACGGAGACGAGTAACACAATCAAATAAAGAAACAATACTACTTACATAAACTAATTTTAATTAAGAAAAATCCACATATTGAAACGAAAAAAAGTAGGTACCCGTGGTATTTGCATGGGCAGCCTCGTTTGTTTCCAAGGGCAGCTCTAGTGCAGAGGCGAACCATGACATCCATGAAAACACCGAGCTATTGCTCAACAGTTCTAGTGTGTACATGCACTTTTGGGGCTTGTATTTTACATAAATTTTATCTCGGAGCAGCACGCATGGAGAGAGGACACACTTTTTTTTTGTTGAAAGTACCCTTAGGCGAACTTTGTTGAATCAAAATTGTTACATCGTTTGACAAAAGAGAAACAATAAAGCTAGGGGGATGGGGATCATCGTCCCAGATACAATTTTCCTTTGTGCCCATTGCTCGCCTTGCTAATTCATGTGCTACTTGATTAGCTTCCCTATGGACATGCTCAATAGATATTTCCTGGAAGCCTCCCCAAACCATAGAAATTTCATCATAGATAGCAGCACCTGAATTTGTCGTAAACCCTTCATTACACATAATCTCAACCACTTCTTGACAATCCGATTGCACTTTTAGCCGATTCCCCCAATATATTGTGCTAGCAGAACTCCCTCCTTTAAAGCATAAGCTTCAGCCATCGGTGCGTCTATAACATGAGCAATATAAGACATCGACGCTGCGATCATCGCTCCCGATCCATCTCTGATAATGACTCCCGTACTTCCACATCCATTATCTTCATCAAAGGACGCATCAACATTAATCATTATGAACCCTTCCGGAGGTTTACTCCATCCCCGTCGTATCTTAGCTCCCCGATCTCCTGCTATCTTATAATTTTTTGCCAAAGCAACGATTGCAATGCCTGATCTTTGGGGGGTTTGGACAGCTTCTCCATGTGTTACTTGCCTTCTCTCCCACCAAAGGAACCAGCCACCTGTTAGAATTAATTCAGCTAAGCTCACATCAAGACTTGCAACCTGCTCCTGTGATCGAATGATCTCCTCCAGTAATACAGAGCCAGACTGATCAATAGATAATATACTCTCAATTTTTCTCCAAGCACCTATCGATCTCCATACCGCTTCTGCTCTGGCACATGAAAAATTATATGCTTGATATCTTCAGCTCCATTATGACATATTGGGCATCCACCATCAGAGACTATATGCCGATTCGATAAATAGCATTGCATGGCACTAACCTACGAAGTGCTCGCCAGCCAAAAATCTTAATCTTGTTTGGTATTTTGAGCTTCCACAAACTCTTCCATACCTGCACATTACTGGTACCATTCCCTTGCGCCAATGCCAGCTTTGGTCCAAACTTTTTTTTTCCATTGATTATGATATGCTGATTTCATCGAAAAGAACCCACTTCTATTATGGTGACAGGCCACACAATCTTCTCTGCTGTGGTGTGATCGGAACTTGTAGGATCCGATTAATATCCACCCGCCAGAATAAGGAACGCATCAAATCAATGTCCCAAGAGAAAGTAACAGGATCAATTAGTTCATCCACTGTTGTAACTAAATTATTACCTCGACGAGTCCGAATTTTCAGATCATGGCTCCCAGGAATCCAGTTATCCTCCCAAATATTAATCTGAGTTCAATCACCAACTCGCCAAATGTAGCCCAATTTGAAGCATTCCAACCCCGCTAAGATGCTTTGCCAAGTATATTACCTAGATACGCTTGGCTGAATTGGTTTGGATGGAGTGGCGCACACCAATTTTTTAGTCCGTTCGTTTTGAATGCTCTGTAGAGTCCGGTTTTGACTCTCACAGCCACGAACCGCTCCAATGTACGTACATGGTTCGTTTGCCGCAGCACACGGTTCGATTTTAGATTACTCCGGAGCTGCTCTGAAACAAACGAGTTCTACACGAGAACGAAGAAGAATAGCAGCAGCAGCAAGCAATGGCCGGCGGCGGCGATCAGCGACCCTCGCAAAGCCGAGGCTCCGTTGGGCAGTCTGGGGTACTGGTCTGCCGGCGGCATGACGCACTCTTGCCCGTTGAAGTAGACCCTCCTCGGGAACGCCCAGCCCCCGGAATAGGTGAAGTCGCTCTGCTTCTCCAGAATCATCTCCGTCTGCACGTTTCCGTCCTGAAGCAGCATCTCGTTGTAGAAACGTAACCCCCAGAACATCCCCGTGTCGTCTGCAATCAAGAAAACCTCGCATCATATTGTTTCCTCTCGTGCGTACTCGCGATTGTGGTAGCTGCGTGGTGGTCACTTACTGACGCTGCCGTACTCGACGAGAGGCTTGTAGTTGAAGCTGAAGAGCTGCGTGAGGCTGCGCAGGTTGGGGTGCTGCAGCACCAGGTTCCAGTGGCTGTAGTTCTTCACAAGGTTGTAGTTGGACACCGTCACCTTCACCCGCCAGTACTGCCGGTAGTTCACCTTCACGTGCCAGTGCACCCGGATCGGGCACATGTGCTCGGAGCACCACACGATCGGCGACGCCGGCTCGTCGCTGCCGGCCGGCAACGCCGGCGGCGTCCCTGGTCGGTCGACGCTGAGAAAAAGGAAACACGACGCATGTGCACGGATCAGGAAGATGTACATATATATGGCGCTACGATCTGTAGATATACGGATAGGTGAGGACAAGAATTGGTGCTTTGCCTGACGCATTGTGGCGACGCTGGGGTCCCTTGGCAGGCGCAGCTGCAGCGCGGGCAATCCACGATCGCCTCGCTGTAGAACGTCGTCATGGAGACGCAGCACGACGGCACCCCCGACGCCCGGTACTGCGAGTAAGAGCAGGTCACCTGCCATGTCACTGCACGGCATGCATGCGGCAGCAACGAAGTTCAGTCAGCTCGATGTCGATGCAATGCCGCAATGGCAATGCAAAAGAAAGAGAAAAGAAAAGGCTTACGGAGCACTTGTTCGTAGCGGTTCTTGTCGACCTTGTTCCTGGTCGGGGCAACCGTGGTCGCGTTGCTGCAGGTATACCCTGGCACGCCGATGTCGAAGTGCCACGGCTTCTCGGGCTCCTTACCGCCGCCGTCCGTGGCGAGGGCGAAGCCGCCGACGACCATCTGGAAGGCGGCGGTGGACGTGAGGTTGTTCTGGACGAGGGACGACACCACGCCGCCCCGGCAGCAGTTGGCGACCTGCATGTTGTAGGGGGTACCGGGCGGCAGGTCCACCATGACGGGCCGCCTCTTGCAGCAGTGCGGGCGGTGGTCGCCGGCGACGCTGGAGCAGTCGCCCTGCTCCGTCGCCTCCGCGCCCCTCACGTCCCAGATGACCTCCTTGCCCGTCCAGTTCCAGCTCAGCCGCCACCCCGGGTGCTCGATGTGCCGGTACATCTGGTAGTTGTGGATGCTCACCATAACCTACGCAACGCATGGTCGATTTGTTCATCTTAATTCTATCCTTCGATCAGGAGACATATTGCTTAATCTCCGGATGCACGATTAAATAAAATTAATCATGTCACGAAAGGGAAAAAATGGCTACGAGTTGGAACATGAAAAAGATAGAGTATATCGGTAGCATTAACCAGTAAGCATCTCTAAGAGACTCTTCATATCCTTCCTATATGCTAGAATAGAGATTTTGGTGAAAAACTACCTTCCAACAGTTTATCTAAATGGTCTTTTAAATATAGTCATCCTCTATTTCAGATTTTTTGCTAGCTAAATATAGAAGACGATAATGACTCTCTAGAGTATGTATGAGATTTAGAAAAGCTGTTGGAAAATGAAAAGATATACAAAATAATTTTTATACAAATGACTCTCTAAATGATGATTTAGAGAGTGAGATTTAGAAAGACTCTTGGAGATGCTCTTGAATAGGAAGAAAAGTCAGAATCTTTCTTTCTTGGTGTGCATCAGCCAGAAGATTCAGTAAGATGGCGATGCATGCTGAAACTCACGAGCACGTATGCGCACCGTGTACGGGGACATGTCCTTGGCGCTGAGGATCTGAAAATCCCAGTTGATCGTGATGTTCCCGTTCGGATCTACGGGGTCGTAGGCATCTGGTCCAACGCGGCCAAAACGATCAGCGATAATCGCGGATTGCGGCGGCCATTTCTCGACAACAAATAGCACGAACACCAAGAAGAAGGAGGAAGATCACCTGTGAATCGGGAGGAAGAATAGCACAAGAAGACGAGCAGGACGAAGAGGAAGACGAAGCGCCCCATTCCGATGGGTCCGGTCCGACTCCGCCGAAGCCGTCAGAATTCCCCCACACGCCGTCGCCGAAAGATCCCCCGACGGCCGACGCCGAGAGCCGCCGCCCCCTCCGTGCGAACGCGCTCACCGCTCGGTTTCTCAGGAGACGAGGGGAAGGCGACGAGAGGCCTGCTGGGTACGAGGAAGAGGACACCGGTGGAGTCCGTAGATGACCCAATCGCCGATGTGACGTTCGCGTCAGCAGCCGCAGCATCTACCTCGAATTAAACGCCAGAAACGGGGGTTTTGCGAGCAGATACGCCTCCGCCGATGCTGCCACTGCAAAACATTGATTACTCCTTCTACTACTGGGCTGTCTACTGCTGGTGGCGCTCCAGTTGGCGTCCGTTCACTGGCTACCGCGTGGTAGACTGGAACCGGAGGAAAGGCAGCCGAGATTGGCCATGCAGGATCAGGCTTTCCCCTGAGAGCACCGTCGTCTCGGAGTTGCCACATTTGGAGGGAAGTTTTGAAATCGGAGGTGTCAGTGTCACGTTCACTGCCGTCTGGTCCCTGGACACGAGGTTCAATGGTTCATCATGAAAGGCCAGGCTGATCTGCTAGTATAGATGGGCTGGGCAGGTGAAGAGGACCCGAGGCTCTGCTAGCCCCCTAGCCGGATAGGTGACGTGACTACTGAATAGGTGTATTGTTTTTTTTTTTCACTTGGTGCCAAATATCAATGGACATTTTGCAAAGGCTTGGGGCATGTTTGGTTCACCGCCACACAGTTGGTGGCGGGTGTGGCGGCGCCGCACCGGTGGCGGCTGAAATTGGCGCCGCACCTGTGGTGAATTTTTTAACTGTAAAACGTTGTGGCCGCCACGTTCAGATTCTCAACCAAACAGCAGCCAGCAGCCCGTGGCGTGCCGCACTTGTGGCGAGCAGCCCGTGGCGGGGAACCAAACGTCCCCTTGATGCTTCATAGTGGCAGAAATTTATTGCTAACTAGTGAATTTACGTATATGAAAGGTGTACTATATATGTAATTAGAACTTTCTACTCACTACCAAAATGGTGAAATTCTGCTAGTGTTTTAACTAGTAGTAAAACACTACGACTAGTCATAAGCACATGAAAATCTCACTAAAAGATATTTAGTAGGGAAATTTGTACTAAATTTTTACAATCAAAACACTAGAAGAACACCAAGAGAAGTTAAATATGTTGGTTGTGACTTTCGTTCCAAATAAAGATACAATTATGGATTTAAGTTAGGTCCAATATCCTTAAGTTTGACTAAGTTCTAAAAACATTATTAACATGTATGTCTCAAAATAGAATATGTCATAAAAACATATTACACGATAAATTCAATGATACTTATTTAGTATTATAGATATTACTGTTTTCTTATAGATTTAGTCAGACCTAATTTTCTTTTTCTTTTTTTTTTGCGACGAAAGAAGAATTATATTATATGAAACCTAGGTACATCAATACATTACAAGTACTTTGCAATACGAGATAATACCCACGCTGTGAATAGCACAACTCAAATCCTAACATTTTAATCGCTTTGCAGTGTAGATGACTGCACAGACAAACACTCGGCAAATGGCCTGAGAACAACTGCCCAACGAACAACGGCCAACATTCCTGTAGGTGGAATTGAGAATCTTTTTCTTCTTGCTGGTGTTTTCCTTCTTCTTCTTTCTGCCACCGAAGAATGAGGAAGACTGATCTGAAGGATATTCTCCCTAGTCTTTCATTGTGGCCAGATCTAACCACAACAAGACAAAGAAAAGACTGGAGAAAATTATTCCATGGCGGCGACATCATCTCCGCCTTGATGCCGCCGTCCGGAAACAAAAATCTCCATGTCGTCATGTTGATGAAGATGGTGACGTCGAAGTTGTCGCCGTCATCTTCAACGAAGCCGCCATGGAGAAGATGATTCCACCCTTCTCCTTCACCATTGCCGGAGAAAAGGAGAAGGAGAAGATAAAACTCCAATACCAAGAACTTTGGCATGGAGAAACCCTAACCCTAAGGACTCGATCTACTGGAGAAACTTATTAAAAATAATGGATCCCCACTCCCTTCAGCCCCCGACGAGATGCCGGAGGGGAAGGGAGGGGGACCAGCGGCGACGGCGGGCGGGCGGCGGCGGCGGCCACACGAGACAACACCAGTGACGAGACCAGTCAGACCTAATTTTCTTTTGACTTGTCAAATAGAAAAAAAAATACAAATGTGTTCCAAGTTTGCGAACTACTCCGTCCAAGTCCATTTGACAAACAGCATTGCCCAAGGCGAATAGATTACTCATGGGCCAAATTCCGCCTCAAGTGCATGGTTGCTTTGAGAAGAAAGCAGGCCAACAAGTGATCAAAGACAAAAAGGCCCAAAGCGTGCTAGGCCCTCGCCTACATCAGGCCCACGTTCAGACGGCTATCCGTCGGGCAAAATCCAAGCATTGAGATAAGGAATCCCATACATCAAGCTACACATTCAGAATGTCTGGCTTTAGGCAGCAAACAATTGGAATTTGGAACGAGGTCGATATAAAAATCGACCCAATTAATCGAACGGGGAAACACCGTTCCATTTTCGAAAAGTTCTGCTTTAGGAGGCGAACAATTTGGAACGAGAGTTCGATCGAAATCGACGCAAATAATCAAACAGGGAGCTGAGACACCGGCCCGTTCCCTTTCTGGCTCACTTTTTCTCTTCGGTCCTACAGTACCTTCTAATTAGCCCAGTACAGATCATCTTGCTGAAGACGACGATGGAGCTTTTCACCAGTACGAACAGGGAGGCGAAGGCGGCAACGCTCTGGGTCGCTTGCTGCCGCCGGCCAACTCCGCGTGCATCTGCGGCACGGCCGGCACCCAGCTGGCCCTCTCGTCTGCGACGCCGGCAAGCACCTGCTCTCGCCCCGTCCACGGCGTGTAAACTTCTTGCAGCACCCCGCTGATCTGTCCATGTTGTCCCTGCTAAAAAATGCAAGGTAAATGACCACACGCCAAGTGAGTCCACGTATGAAATGGATTTCTGCCTCTCTCTTTTTTCATTGTTTTACTGTATTTGAATATATGTGTATCGCATGGTTAAAGTTAATTCATTTCATGTTCGCGAAAAAGTTAATTCATTTCAAACGCAAAAAATTAGCACGGAGACAACCGAGAAAAATATCCGGGAGCTGTTCGGTTGTATCAGATCATATCTCTATCGTATCTAGGTGGTCTCCACGAGATATTATCCTGACAGACTGATCCAGCAACTCGGGCATTTCTTTTTGTTTATTTATTAATGCAATTGTGAGCATGACAACGAACTGCTCCATTATGATTATCAGCTCGCATATATTGCCAAAGATTGTATAGTGGTTAGGGTAGATTAGATGGCTGGCGGCGACGCGTATGGCGCATTGGCCTCGATCTATGCCTCTGTGCAAATGGCGGCGCAACCGCTCAAGGCAGGACCAGACTACTTCTACTATGCACAAGTGAATGCTCATCAGTTCATGGCGTTCTCAGGAACGACTCAGTGAAAAGGTTTCTTCGTGCACACTCTAGAAGCTTGCAGTAGTATTTGCATGGCACCGAACCGGCGGCTAGCTAGGAATCGGGATGGAACTGAACTGACCTGGTGGTAGTGATAGAGGGCGCCATCTGAGCAGGCGCCAACGACGTCGCCGGCGGACGCGTCGTCAGTGAGGAAGTCCTCGACGTGCCACCCGGGCAGGGTCTTGGTCAGGTACTCGGAGATGCTGCTCCCGTCGCTGGCGCTCGCCGTGGTCGCGCCGCCGCAGGAGTCGTCGTTGCAGGGGCTGCTGCTGTTCTCCTGCTCCTCCTGCTCATCCTCCTCCTCCTCTGATGGGCCAGCAGAGTCCACCGGCGCCGACGAGAGGCGCACGCCGGTGAGCAGGAACCGGCTGTGCCGCCTCGTCATGTCGCTCGCGCTGTGCACCGGCGCGTCGCACTCCCGGCACAGGATCGCCCTGTCCTCCTTGCAGAACAGGAAGCCCCTCCGCTCCTGCACGCCCGACCGACGACGGGTAGCGCTACTCGGTTAGCGCACCACAGCATCATCATCCGAGCTAGCCAGCCCAAGCTCGACCAGGCAGGCTTGGTTGGAACTGAACGGAAACACTAGTAACATAACAGCTAGTACCTGGCAGATGTCGCAGAGCGGCGGCTTCTGTGCGGCGGCGGAGGAAGAGGGACAGGGGTGGAGGAGCGAGAAGCGGCGGTGCTTCCCCGCGAGCTTGTTGGCACGGTGGATGCGGCGGTCGCACGCGTCGCACAGCGCGGCCTCGTCGGCGCAGCAGAAGACGGAGGCCGCCTCCGCCGCGCACACGTCGCACTGCACCTTCATCGCTGGCCGGGCGGGCGCCGCCTGCTCCACTCAACCTCTCGATGCGATCCGGGTCAAGGCGGCGCGGCGGCGTGTAGGAGAGGTAGATAAGCAAGCAGCAGGTTGTTGTTGTTGTTCAGGTCAATGTCTCTGCTGCTAGAGATGTTAGCAACTGAAGGAACGAACTACTGATAAAACAGTGGTGACAGTGGTGGAGGAGATGCCTTTTATTTTTATATATACACATCATTGGGAGGTGACAAGACGCGGAATGCAGTCATGTACTATAATCACAGGTTTATAGCGGGAAAAGTAGGCACTGGCGATCGATAAATATCATCCGTTGCCCAGCTTCACGCACTCGAGTGCACCAAAGAGGAAAAGGCGTTGTGCCCATCTTTCTTTTTTTATATACTTATATTTCTTTCATCATCAATAGCGTTGCCCATCCTTGTGCAATGCATCCAGCTCGATCGGCATCGTTTTTTATATATATATAAAAGACAGACTTTACTAATTTACAAATTCTCTAGGCCACTCCGAGATTTATTTAAAGAAGAAAAATATATACTACCTATTATTTTTTTCTTAAATACGTATCAGTATATTAAGACAGAGAGAATGTTTGTTTTACAATGACACGTTACAGCATGATGCACAGTAGCAGAGCCACCGGTATGGCGAGATGTGGTGGCCGCCACACCTAAACTTGCCAAAAAAAAGGGAAACAACTATATGTTGTATGTATATACGTGAATACAAGTCGTCTTGCTTGCCCTTGTAAGCCTAATGATAATAGACATACATAGCAAACCCAATGTAATCCATCTAATAGTCCACAGGTCCATTTTAGAACGGAGAGAGTAATATGTTCATATAATTTCTTAGTGACCTATTATATATTTATATTACATATGTTTGATTTTAAGAAATTTCGTCGCACCTGAAAAATTTTCTCGCCTCCGCCACTGGTGGCGCACTAGGAGGGCGGGTGAGTTTACAACAAGTTTGTCCCTTCCTAGCGAACTTAGAGCTAGACTACTACTCGCGCACTAGACAACCTATCGTAATATGCTGGATTTTATCAACCTAAACTCATGTCTACAAACATAAAATTTGTCCAGTAAAAATTCACGACCCATCACGTGTTCAATTTTGAACCTAGACTCATGCTCACTCAGATCATGGTACCCAACCTCTTGCCCGCTGCAGTAGGCACACCACACCACCGCTAGTCAGGTGATAGTAGTATGATGCATATACACAAATTGATATATAGCCACGCGTGTATAGTGCATAGTGTAATAAAAACTATGAGAATTCATATTCACATACAACAGTCAACCATCAATTTTTTGAAAAAAAAAAGCAGTTGAACTATGTATAATGGCATACATATATCAACCAGCTTGGGTCTTGACCTCTCGAATGTGATGTGAGTGTGACACGCAAGCTCGAGTGCAAATATGTGATCTAGATGCGTGTTGCCAGTTGCCACCAGGTAGTGTGGCTGTTGGGGAAGGAGAAAAGAACGAGCTTAGGTTTAGTTTTTTTTTTTTTTGATTGAGATGCGCGAACCGTCTTATACATGCCTTTAAATGAACTAGTCTAGTTTTAAAAAATTAAAATAATGTGGACTAATATGAGCTGATCTGCTATGATGGACCGGGTATAAGAAAGACATGGTTTACAGGTATATTACACATCTAGACTGGCACAAATCCACTAGGCCTGCATTTTGTCCAATAGCATTTTGTCCACAGGGTAAAAACGTGTCAGGTTTCAAGTACCATCGCCATCTCTATATACGATGATGCAGATTTCAACAGAGTTTGACATGGAAAGCCACCGAGGCTAGGGTTTCCGCCGACCAACCTTAATTTCCAGATAAAATTGAATAGCCGCGACGGTACGAAGAGGGAGGTGAAAATGCCAGAGACGGTCCGGGAGGTCGGGGGAACAACAAGGACATCGTATCTGTAAGAAAAGCGTCACAACTTTTCTTTATCATTGGCATTGCTTTCATGCTTCCGTATCTCAGAGAAAAAAATGCAGAAAATGATAAGGCAACTCGCTTTCGGGACCACCTGCTGTTGCCATCTACACGATTAGACGCGATCAAGCTCTGCCAGCATGAACCTGGCACGGTTATTAGTCTCCCTCCACATGTAAGAGAGAGTCCACACCGAAGGTAACAAAACGCAGTCCTTTTTCTTCAGGGGACAGTGCAGTGATACTGTTCCAAAAAAAAACATGGTAGATGTCTCTGGTTAAATGTTAGTCAAGGCAAATGCAAGGTTTGGCTACACGGCGGTGCACACAAACATGGTCTTCTTGCATGCCTGCGTCTCCAATTGCATGAACCTGTAAAGGTGTTCTGAAGATGATACTACGCTACCGCTCCACATTTACCTGACCTTTTCGTTTGGGAGACGAATGCGGAGGAAATTTCAAACCCGCTGGTGGCCAATGAATTTCGTGGGTCGCTGATGGGCGCGAATGGGCAGGCGGTAAGGGGCGTCGTTCAGACATGGCCGCATGGGAGCGCTCGGCTCAGGCTCACAAGTCACAATAAGGACAGAGACTGTTGTACAACTTGCTTGCTTGATGCCGCGCCTCCTTTTCACGAGTGTCTGTTCCTGCACCTTCCTTGTCCCGGTAGCATTGCTTTTTATCATCTGTCTATCAGCAAGCAACTACGAACTTTAATTTACCTCTCCTTTCTGTCATCAAAACCTCAGATTCAGTCAGAGGTGCACCAACACCAAGAGGTTGGCATCAGAATTCAGAGATCCGATGTGTTACCATGTCATGTGTGTTGAACTGTTGACACTGCATGCAATATTTTCTGCTGGGATACTTGCATAGTTGCATTCAGTTCAACAACTAGATTGAGTATTAACGTACATTTGAAACGGGCCTATTTTTGTAAGGTTGGTCGCAGAGTGATTAATAATAATGGATATAAATATGGCCGCATGCCAGCTTTCTGTAAAGGCTCAGGAGAAGTACAATCATCCCCTAAACAAAACACATAAACTGTGGATTTCCCAACAGAACCGCCTCAGATCCTGTAGTTCATTCGTCCATTCTAGAACCATACCATGGTCCCACATGGTTAGCTTAAACATTGGGTATAATCAAATGCAACTGCTTCACCAAAATACCTTTGGTTTGAGGTCATGCGTGACCTCATTACTGATTCTCCTTTAATAATCCATGTTGCCCTCAAGCTCAGATACGCCAGAGTTTGGGACCTGAATCCATCAATCGCATGGAGGCTCCATCAGCTTATTAGTACATAACAAATCTTTTGTGGGGCGTGCTTGGTTGTTCCCCATGCGTATGATTTGGGGGTGGTAGTGGTAGCCTGGTAGTGCTGGAAACTGAAATGGGCAAGCTGGGTTATTCAAATGTACTACTAGTAGTAGAAAATTGTACAGCAAAGGATGGATATACTGTACGTGCAAATGACTCCGTGCCACGAACAGATAGATTGCTGATATGGTTAGGTGTAAGTCACTGTCAATCTGCTGCTTGCTTACATCGCACACAAGATACTGCGACCTTCACTGTATTTGTTCGCAGCTTCAGTTTTTCGTAGCTACAAATGCTACTGTGTAGTTGGTCAGAGGCGCACACAAAGAATTGCGGCGCTTTTAATCTAAAAAAAATCCTTCGTGGCTGAAAAGGGCATTTTTGGCCGGGCCTGCTTTCTCAGATGGCAGGTCGATCGGCGTTGCAGATCGCGGAGCCAGCGTGGACGAGAAGTCGATCGAAACCTAGAGCAATTACTAATAGATAAGCCTTGGCTTCTAGTGCACTTTAGTTGTTAGTCTTTTTTAATTTTTGGATAATTGTTTTATGCTTTAGACTAGCTTTACTTTACAGCATTAGAAATATGTTCTTAAAGCAAACTTGTATGCTACGAAAGCTCTATTAAGCACCAGTGTATATAAAGAAGAACAAAGACTAGAGGCAATAAGCCCTAGCAGCACAATTCTGAGTCTCACTTTACTAACAATTGGTATCAGAGTTCGGTTTGCTAGAGAGCCAAAAACACCACCTTTCCACCATCCCACCAGCCATGTCTGCTTCAGCAGAGCGCGCCGCCGCCGCCGCCACCAAGGCCAAGGCTTTGGCCGCCGAGGATGGTGCCTTGGTCACCGGTGAGGGAGCGTTGGGCGACCCCAACAGCCGGGCCGCGCGTCTGCTGGCTGCAGAGACAGCGGCGGCGGCGGCGATCCAGGCGGCGAGGCAGGCTGCAGCAGCAGAGCAGGCGGCGAGGACCGCGCAGGCGCTGCGAGCGGAGATCGCTGCAGAAGAGGAGGAGCTGGTGGAGAAGGACGCCAGGCGCTCTGAGAGCCCGCGCGATCGGTGGGATCGGCGCCGCTCTCAGTCCCCGCGCGACCGCAGGCGAGGCCGCGGCGGCGGGCGCCATGAGTCGCGCGACAGGGTGGTCTACCGCGACTCCGGCAGCAGCACGGTGTGGCCGATGCTGGACAAGACCAACTACCACGAGTGGTCGCAACTTATGAAGTTGCGAATGCAGGCGCGGGCCGTCGAGGGAGGTCCGGTCCAGTACCGCGACGATCGGCGGGCGCTCGAGGTGATCGTGGCTGTTGTGCCCAAGGAGATGGGCATCCCGCTCATGGACAAGGCATCGGCAAAGGAGGCGTGGGACGCCATCGCTGCAGCAAGGATCGGCATGGACAGGGTTCGACGGGCGACACTGCAGCGACTTCGCCGAGACTGGGAGAACATCGGCATCCAGCCCGATGAACAAGTCGACGACTTTGCCATCCGTCTGTCGACTTTGCATCAGCAACTCGTCATCCACGGCGACTGGGACATCACCGAGGAGCGCATGGTGGAGAAGTACCTTCGATCGGTGCCCGGCGAAGTACGCGCAGATTGTCGTTGCCATCGAGCAATTCCTCGACTTTGAGGCGCTCACGCTCGAGGAGGTGACTGGGAGGCTCAAGGCGGTGGATGATCTCGAGGCGCAAGCATCGATCGGGCCGATGGCCGTCGGAGGAAAGCTGATGTACACTGAGGAGCAGTGGAGAGAGCGCTGGAAGAAGGAGAAGAAGGTTGCTGCCGATGCCGATGGTTCGGCTCCCAGCGGGGCCGTGGCGGCGCGCGTGGCCGAGGGCGCGGCGCTGGCCGCGGAGATGGCGGCGGTGACCATAGCCCCCCGGGTAACAACCGTGTGCCGAACACCTGCCTCAACTGTGGCTTGAAGGGCCACTGGGCGTGCGATTGTCGGCTGCCACGACGAGAGCGCGGCGGAGGCCGCGGCGGTGGAGGTGACTGTGGCGACCGAGGAGGTGATCAAGGTGGAGGCCGCGGCAGCGGTGCTGGTGGATACGCTGGGCGTGCCCAGTACGCCGAGTGCGAAGAGGACGGCGCGCTGTTCATGGCACACACGTTCGTCGAGCTAGACAAAGATTTGTCGGCTTACTCTCTGGCCGCGCAAGAAGTCACCTTGGAGGAGCCAAGGGCTCGAGCCTTCTTCGGCGTCGATGAAGAAGAGAAGATGGGAGGCTGGTACCTCGACAGCGGGGCAACGCACCACATGACGGGACGTCGCGGGCTCTTCGTCGATTTGAACACGGACGTCCGCGACACCGTGCGCTTCGGGGACGCGTCCAAGGTGGACATCTGCGGCATCGGCGCCATCGTGTTCCAAGGCAAGACTGGCGAGCATCGGGTGCTGCACGGCGTGTACTTCATCCCTGCCCTCAAGAACTCGATCATGAGTCTTGGGCAGTTGGACGAAGGCGGCTCCAAGGTGGAGATTGCCGATGGCGTGCTGTGCACCTGGGATCGCAGTCGCCGTCTGCTCGCCAAGGTATCTCAAGGAGCTAACCGCCTCTACATCCTTCACTTGGAAGCTGTGCAACCTTGCTGTCTTGCTATGCGCAAGGATGACAAGGCATGTCAATGGCACGAGAGGCTCGGCCACTTGCATTTTGATGCACTACGGCGTCTGAGCAGAGGAGCAGGTCTGTGACGTCTGCGTCACCACCAAGCAGAAGCGGCGAGCTTTTCCATCTGCAACGACGTACCGTGCCTAGGAGCACCTGGAATTGGTGCACGACGACCTCTGCGGACCTGTAACGCCGGCGACATCGGCAGGCAACCGATACATCCTTTTATTGGTGGACGACGCCACCCGATTCATGTGGGCGGCACTGTTGCCGACCAAGGATGCTGCTGGGGAGGCAATCAAGCGCATCAAGGCTGCAACAGAGGTGGAGAGCGGCTGTCAGCTCAAGGTCTTGCGCACGGACAATGGCGGCGAGTTCACCGTCTCCGAGTTCAGCTCCTACTGCGCCGATCAAGGTATCAAAAGGAACTTCAGTGCCCCTCACTCCCCTCAGCAGAATGGGATCGTTGAGCGCAGGAATCAGACGGTGGTGGCCATGGGGCGAGCTCTGCTCAAGCAGCGCGGTCTACCGGCAAGATTTTGGGGCGAGGCCGTGATGACGGCGGTGCACCTTCTGAACCATGCCCCGACGCGTGCACTGGAGGGCATCATCCCCTACGATGCATGGCATGGCCGATCGCCGACGTTGGGCCACCTCAAGGTGTTTGTCTGTGTCGCCTACACCAGACGCCTGACCCAGTTCCGCAACTTGGATGACCGCGGCGAGGCCGGCGTGTTCATCCGCTATGCGGAGGGCGCGAAGGCCTACAAGGTCTACGATCCAGTATCCCAGCGCGTGCGTGTCAACCGCGATGTCGTGTTCGACGAGGGCCGCGGTTGGGACTGGACATCGGCAGTGGCAAGCACATCGGAGGAAGGCGGCAGCGACTTCACCGTCGAGTATCCTTGGGAAGAGGTGGTGCATGGAGCTCCCAGATCGGCATCACCATCGTCAACTCCGCCTCGCTTCAATACATCGGCAGCCGCACCATCGGCAGCCGCGCCATCAAGACCATCGGCAGCGGCACCATCGGTAGTCGCGCCATCAAGACCATCGGCAACGGCATCATCGGCAGCAACATCATCGGCAACGGCAAGCGGCTCTAGTCCTTGGGTCGAGCACGTGACTCCCCTGGAGGACGATGAAGAAAGGGTGGGCGCCTACCATGGCAGTGAGCCACCGCGCTACCGTCGCATCACTGACCTCATCGGGGATGAGGCCACCCCGCCGCTGGCTCAGAGGCTGTTCGCCGAGCTAAACCTCTCCTACTCGACCGAGCCAACTACCTACGCTGAAGCTGCCGATGATCCAGCTTGGCAAGCTGCAATGGAGGAAGAGCTGGGCGCTATTGAGCGTAATGGCACCTGGGAACTGGTGCCACCCCGAGCTGGTCATCGGCCAATCACCCTGAAGTGGGTGTTCAAGTTGAAGAAGAGTGCCGATGGAGCTGTGATCAAGCACAAGGCAAGGCTTGTGGCTCGGGGTTTTGTGCAGCAAGAAGGGATTGACTATGAGGATGCCTTTGCCCCTGTGGCAAGAATGGAGTCAGTCAGGCTGCTGCTAGCCTTGGCTGCTCAAGAAGGATGGAAGGTCCATCACATGGATGTCAAATCGGCATTTATCAATGGAGAGCTCAAGGAGGAGGTCTATGTGCAGCAGCCACCTGGGTTTGCTGTCCAAGGAGAAGAAGATAAGGTCTATCGGCTCCACAAGGCACTGTATGGGCTGAGGCAGGCACCCAGGGCATGGAATGCAAAGCTGAACTCAGCCTTGAAGAAGATGGGGTTCATTCAGAGCAAGCATGAAGCTGCCATCTACAGAAGAGGCTCAAATGACTCTGTTCTACTAGTCGGAGTCTATGTGGATGACTTGATCATCACTGGAGTCAAGGAAGAGGAAGTGAAGGCTTTCAAGACAGAGATGCAGTCCATCTTTGAGATGAGTGACCTTGGGTTACTCAGCTTCTATCTTGGAGTAGAAGTGCAGCAAAGCAGTAGTGGGATCACTCTAAGGCAGAGCCACTATGCCAAGAGGATTGTGGAGTTGGGGAGCATGGCCGATTGCAACCCTGCTGCCACCCCGATGAAAGAAAGATTGAGGCTGAGCAAGGAGAGCACAACAGAAGAAGTGGATCCAACACAATACAAAAGATTGGTTGGAAGCTTGAGGTATTTGGTCCACACTAGACCAGACCTGGCTTTTTCAGTGGGATTTGTGAGCAGATTCTTGGAGAGACCAACCACTGAACATCAAATGGCAGTCAAGAGAATTCTCAGGTACTTGACTGATACCCTTGACTATGGCCTCCACTTCACCAAGGCACCAAAATCAGCAAGATTCTCATCGGCAAGGTTCTTGGGCTATTGTGACTCAGATCTAGCTGGAGACATTGATTCCAGCAAGAGCACAACTAGCTGTCTTTTCTTTCTAGGCAACAGCTTGGTCAGTTGGCAATCGGTCAAGCAGAAGGTAGTGACACTCTCTAGCTGTGAGGCTGAGTATGTGGTCATGACTACAGTAGCAACTCAGACACTATGACTATCAAGGTTGCTTGTCGATTTGCTAGGAAGGAGAGTGAAAACTGTGGAGTTGAAAGTGGACAACAAATCGGCACTTGCACTTGCCAAGAACCCAGTGTTCCATGACAAGAGCAAGCACATAAGGACTAAGTTCCACTTCATCAGAGACTGCGTGAATGAGGGAAGCATCAAGGCAGATCACATCGGCACAAATGAGCAGTTTGCCGATATTCTCACCAAGTCACTTGGAAGAACCAAGTTTGAAACCATGAGAAGCAAGATTGGGCTCAAGAAGATCATCAAGACTGGCTGAAGCAAGGCTTAGGGGGAGAATTGATAGATAAGCCTTGGCTTCTAGTGCACTTTAGTTGTTAGTCTTTTCAGTTTTTGGACAGTTGCTTTATGCTTTAGACTAGCTTTATTTTACAGCATTAGGAATATGCTCTTAAAGCAAATTTGTATCCCACGAAAACTCTATTGAGCACCAGTGTATATAAAGAAGAACAAAGACTAGAGACAATAAGCCCTAGCAGCACAATTCGGAGTCTCACTTTACTAACAATTATCCGACAAATGCAGCAGCCTGTCGTCAGAATCAGCAAGTGCTGTGCTGTGCAAGGTGCTCCTCTGAACTTTTCTAACCAACCAGAGCCCCGCCGCAGTCTGGAGATACGCCAGGGATCTCGTTCACACCACGCCCAACGACGGGGCCGATCGATGATCCATCCGCCCAAGAGCAACACCGGATCGGATGCGTTTTGCCTGACTGGTTCATGTTCAAGAGGGCAGCATCCTGCTCAGTCAGATGATCTAGTCAGAAGGACGATTGGTGCCTTTTCAGCGCGAACGCCATCGCATTGAACGCTCATAACGCAGCTTGATCAGGGGGGTGATGAGGATCACTCGCATGGAGGCCAAAGCTTTTTGGGACGTGACACCCAATTAATCTCCCGGTAATAATCACAGGCCGGCGTGGACCTCCAGCTCCGGGGACAGCAACCGGAGCAGCGATCCCAGCCACAGGAAGACGAAACGCCATGGAGAGCCGACGCACGAGACGAGAGACACAACTCATCCGACTGAGGATGAGGAGGAGGCGGGACATGCCGCTCTGCGGTGCAGGGCGTCGTCGCTTTATCGCGCGGCGTCGCCATCGGCGGGAGCCTCGGAGGTTTGGGCAGGCGGCAGGCCGATGGCGATAAGACGGCGCAAGCGTGGGATGATGCGACGGCCGGGGAAAGCCTCGCCCTGGGCTGGGAGCCTGAAACCATGATCTCTGAGGCCAAGGACTCGCAGGCGAGCAGCAGCACTTTCTCAACAAGATTTTTTGAAAAAAAAAAGGCGTTGATTATTGGTGCTCCGTGCGTGGCGGCGGATGGTTGGTTCTCCGGTCATTTCCTTATCCGAGCTGCCGGGAAAAGCTTGCGTTTGTCATCTACCTCTGCATTATCCATCGGCGAATAGTATATTGTTACTCCGGATATTGTATATTATTATCTAGTAAAGAGGGTATGATCATAGTTACGTTTACTTAATTTTCTTGATAATCTTGATCGGTATCATTAGTACTGTACACCTTGTACCTGCTGGCCTCCTACTGGCTGGCAGCAAAAGTGGTTGGAACTCCTCTATCCATCCACGGGAGTTTCTTTTCCTCGTGCCTACTGGTGACTATTTCTCATTCTCGAATCATGATTTCCTTTCAAGAGGATCTGGTCTTTGCTCTTTACTTCTTAGGATTGGTGTCATTGAGCGGTCCGGGCCAGGCAATGATAAGGAGAGTTTCAACGGACAAATAGTAATCAGTGGGAATCACAGTCACATAAAACAGTTGAGATATCAGTTTAGGTGGGGGTGGGGGTGGGGGGGGGGGGGGGGAGGATTCCTTAAGTGAGGAGTAAAAAATGATGAGACCAACTGATCCACTCCAAGATTTCATCATAATCAGCAACGGGAGGGCTCCATTGTGTAACGAGTTTTCCCTCATCATATTGCCAGTTCGTATACACAATGGCTAGGACTATGGTTATGGCCTATGGGTTGTCCCGTGGAGCTGAAAAGCAACCTGCCGACCTCCCATTTCCATGTGCAGGATACCCCCAACAAAAATGTTACTTTTTTGCTTTTATTTCACATATGATACAAACATGTTGCTATGGTGTGTGACTCCGTCATGATCAAGCTGGCCCGGCCCAGATAGTTGGCTAGTAAGGCCCAACACGTAGCTGTATGCGTATTAATTCCTTAGAGTATCTCCAACCATTTCTAAAAAAACACTTTGTAAATCAATAAGCTTTCCAAGTTAAAAAAAACTCAGGAGCTCGTAAAAGATAGAAGACAGTTTTATATTAGAAAAAGGTTGTTAGGTTGTTTGATTGTTTTTTAGAATAAGGTTGGCTGATTGCTAAGTGTGATTGGATTGAATTTTCCGAGTCTGAAAAGATTTGGAGTTGACATAGAGAGTTGTTGGAGAGTGTGTGTTTTCAATCTTTCCAAAAAAATCAAAATTGGGAGTGGATTTTAAAAGCTTCTGGAGATGCAGATGCCCATACTCAACCGTCACTACACGTTGTCTTATCTCCTTACAAAAGGAAATGCAAAGAAACTAGCTTTATATAGAGCTTGTAGCGCATATTGCGACGGATGACTGTTCTATGCTATCTTTGTAAAAAAAAATATACAATTTTATGTTTAAATCGATTCAAATATATTCATAGAAATATTATTAGCGCTCTAAATAAGATAGTATTAAAATATATTCCATAAATAATATAATAACACTTTATTTAGTATTATAACACTTTATTTGGTATTATAAATAATAATATTTTTATATTTCTACGAACTTAAAATTATTTAACTCATCTTTTTTATAGGACAGAGAGAGTATCACTAACAAAAACAACAATCATGTTCCGTGTGCCTTTTCAGTTGCGAGCCACAAGCACACAAGCATCAACATTTTTTTTAAGGAAAGTAAAGTTTCATTGCATCATAAACGTGTTACAGAGATGGAAATTATGTTACCCTAGCCAAATTTTTCTAGCAATCATGTAAGCCGCCAAGGCAAACTTCATTCAGTTAATGCATTCAGGTGGGCAATTTCTCCCCCAGTTAAAAGTTAATCAAAAAACGAATTCCTAGCACATGCTTGATAATACACGTTAGAGAATAACCAAGTGCCTGGCAAGAGAAAAGGAACGATGCTTTCATCGAGGTGGTGTCTAATGCTTAGGATAGAAGACCAAAAGAGTAAATTTTGGAATATAAGAAGGATCAGTGCAAAGAGTGGGAAATATTTTTCTTTAGGCCTCGTTCGTTAACCCAATTACTGACGTCTGCAAAAAGTGGTTTGAGAGGGCAGCCATGACACGACGGTGGTGGTTGTCCAGACTCCAGCAAGGTGGGGCGGCGGGAGTGCCACCCGTCCGTCGGGTAGCGGGAGACGATGATTGGTTATGGCCGACGATGGAGGTGTCACGACAGAGTGGTCGTTGGTTGCCCTATGATTATGGGAGGGCTAGGTCGAGGAGACATAGTAGGAGGTGGGTGGTGCGATGAGGCTAGAGAAGCCGCCGACCACTAATGATGAAAGCACGAGAGATGGGGAGGGGACGAAGGGACATCTGATCTTAATTTACAAACTCAAATCCCTTCAGGATCTCAGACTTTTTCCAGGGTGAAATCTCAATGAAAAATATCAGTTTAATTAATATGTTAGTTATTAATGGGGAGTTTTTTTTAGCAGAATGGGGAGTTTTTCTTTAATGGGTTTTGCTCCCCTTACTTCCAAATTAAGCCCACGAAAATGGACATGAGAAAATGAAATTTGCCAGCGCTTTTCTAGTTGCTACTGTCCAGCCCATACCCTGCCCGAGTAGCCTGCCTGCTAGCACGGACAAACCGTCCTGCGGGTCCGGCCTGGCAGACAGAACCGGCCGACGGGGCGACCGAGAAGCGAGCACGCGGTTCCATTACCGCGGCTTGGCTGGCTGCCTGTCCGAAAGGCCCGTGCGGGAAGCCAACCACCGCGAAAGCGCCGAGGAGTCGGACCAACGAAGCAATCCAAGCGAACGAACTGAGGAAGAAAACAGCCGGAAAAAGAGAGGTGCCGGAGACCGCCGGACCCAGGTCCTCGTCGGTTCGTCCCCTCCGCGGGACCGGTTCGCCGTCTCGTCCCGACCTCGCTGCCCGCCGCCCGGCCCGCCCGGCCCCTTACCCCCCATGGAGGCGCTGTGGAAGCAGGCCTCCAGGCTCAAGGACCAGGTCGCTCGGCAGGTCAGTAGCGCGCTTGTCCGCCTCTCGCAAACCGCGATCCATCTAAGCTAAGCAGTAAGCATCCCTAAGGATGGACAGGAGTTGCCGTGGGCTCTGAATCTCTGATGACTTGTGTCGCCTGAAACGGAGTATGCGTATGCTTTCAGTTTCTGATTTCCGCGTGCGAAGTTGCCGGCGCCGTAGGATCTGCTATAGGCCCTTAAGGTTTTTTTTTCCAGGTTATTGAACTTATTATGTTGATCCTAGGTAGCGGGCGCCGAGTTGCAGTTTCGGGAGACAAAAGGCCGTGATCGAATTGGTTGACTTCCATAGTTTTTTTTATTGGAAGTATCGATCATGATTTCCTTGTCGAAATAAAAAGCAGCCTGTACTTTTATCTGCAAATCCCTGTGCATTGTTGCAGTGGTAGATACTCTCGGCTTGAAGTTCAGCTGTTCCTTAGCATTTGCCTTTAACAAACTCGAAATGGTAGATCGAATCAGGGAGTTGCATTGGCTTAGGAACGCGGAACGCCCAAGTTAAACTTATTAGAAAGTTATAAAAGCGTACAAAGGCAGGTTAAAAACATCTAGCATGGAACAGAAATTGGGAACAATCAGGTGACTGTTCATCATGTTTTCTTAGAGATATCTAGGTTGTTTGGACATGTAGATTTTAGACTTTAGTATGACTAGCAAATGTGTCCGTACGTTGCAACGGAACCCAATACGAATCAGACTTTTGTACTTTGTCAAGTAAACATGTCCATGTTTTGTAATGGAACTCAATTCGTGTACGAATCGGATTAGGGGAGCCGGACCAAAAAGTGGTGGAGGAGAGAAATTTTGCCTCTTTATTATTAGGTATAGATATAGATATAAGATCAGCTGGGTAAGATGTTTTTGGAATTCTCAGCTGGATATCTGAATGTGATACTGAACTGGTGAACTGTAATGCCAATCTTTTCATTTTGCAGAACTTGCTGCATGTTCGCGTAGATCAAACATACCTGCCTTAAACTGCATATACAACACTCAAAATAGATATTCATGCGTAGATTCAACCCACCCCCCCCCCCCCCCCCCCACCTACTCTATGGTTCACCATACTCTTAGTGATCACTTATTTAACCACATATAACATTTGTTTCATTATTTACCTTACTGACTTGATTACACTAAATGAGCATATGAAATTTATCAATTTAAAGTGTATCCACGAGTCTTATTTTTTTTAACTCATTACAAGTGATATAACTTTGTATTTATCGACATCACTGCAGGGTGTGTTCAAGCAGTTTGGCTATGGGAATTCTGATAATGCGTTTGCAGATGAGTCAGAGGTTAAACTGCATCAGAGATTGGAAAAGCTTTACTTATCGACTCGTGCTGCTAAAGTATGAAGAAGGCATATTTCTTGTCTCCTTTTCTCTTTACCTTCCTTTTAATCTGATTAAACATTGGCATCCTTGCTAGCATTTTCAAAGGGACATTGTTCGGGGCGTGGAGGGCTATATAGTCACAGGATCCAAACAAGTGGAAATAGGTACTTCATTCATACTATCTATCAGTTATGGAGGGTTTTTTAACAATACTTGTCAGTTATATTGTTATCTGAGTAAAGCTGATCTTAACTGATAACCTGTGCAATCTGTATTAGGGAATAAATTGTCTGATGACAGCCAGAAATATGGTGTTGAAAACACATGTACAAGTGGTGATACTTTATCCAAAGCTGCTACATACTTTGGAAAGGCACGCTCAAAGATGGAAAAGGAGCGTGGCAACATGTTGAGAGCATTTGGCACACAGGTCTGTGTTCCTAATGCTGGATTTGCTTTACCTTGCACACTAAATCATAATGAAATTGCAAGATTGAATTTATTTCATTTGACACTTCAACATAGATTTTCCTTAGTCTGCTGATTTTCTTTGTTGTTTGCAGTTGTTAATATCTGGACTATTAAGCATAATTATCTTGTACATAAATATAGGAATTTTGTAAATATCTACTGATACTAATTGAAGCGTAATTATGTTTCTCATAATTTGTACTGTATTTGAAGCATAATTGAACTTTTTTTTAATCTTTACACTGAAATTTGTAGCCAGGTTAAATATATTTCGGACAACTGGCTAATAGTTTTATTCAAATTTTAGGTGGCAGAGCCACTGCGGGCAATGGTAATGGGTGCACCTTTAGAGGATGCCAGACATCTGGCCCAGAGATATGACAGAATAAGGCAAGAAGCTGAAGCACAGGTGAACATCTTTGCTAGCTTAAGCTAAGTTCCTTGCAAAGATGAAACTTTATTCTCAGAGTTGATAGCAACAGTCAGTCAGGGCTCAGGAATCAGGAGCTATGTGAGCTATAGCGGTTCTTACTATCACTATAGTCTCATTGGTCGGGAACTGTAAGAATCATCAGTGAAGCAATGTAACCAGCATGGCAGTATCACTAATTTTTTCTCGAATAAACAGGAGAGCTCATCATTGCATTATAGAGAAGTTCTTAGAAACACAACACACACCCAAACTTTAAAGGTTATAGACATATCCCATTAATCACCAAAGGTCTTTCTACATAGGATCCTGTTACATTCTCTGATCATATGAATCAGCTGAGCTATTAGATAGTTTGAGTAAGTCTCTGTTCATAAAACAATAATATTTCTCTTATCCCCCCCCCCCCCCCCCCCCCCCTCCCTCCCTTTTTTTATCTCTTTTTAGGTTGTCGAAGTATCAAGACGGCAGAACAGGGTGAGGGAATCAGCTGGAAATGGAGATATGATATCGAAGTTGGAAGCCGCTGAGTACAAGCTTGAAGAACTGAAGTCAAACATGGTGGGATTAGGGAAGGAAGCTATCGCAGCAATGTCAGCTGTTGAGGCTCAGCAGCAACGGTTGACCTTGCAGCGTCTCATTGCATTGGTAATCACCAATGGCACCTTGACAAAACATTTTCGTATCCTTCAGGTTCCTGTATTTCATGTTTAGTAATTATTTTTGTTTTGGCTTTAAGGTTGAGGCAGAGAGAGCTTACCATCAAAGAGTTCTGGAGATACTTGACCAGTTGGAAGAAGAAGTATGTATGCTACCAGCTCTATTATTTGAGCATATTTATATATTAGACTGCTCTGTTGGAATGATTTTTCTGCACTCTGAACTTCTGAAGCATACAGAATCTTTTGTATATCCATTTGACGTTTATGTCTGATTAATAGATGGTGTCTGAGCGCCAAAAAATCGAAGCACCCCCGACTCCAGCAGTTGAAAATTATATGCCACCACCACCACCACCACCATCTTATGATGAAGTTAATGGAGCGTTTGCATCCACTTCTGTTAATGAGTCAGTCCAATCTGTCGATTTCTTCCTTGGAGAGGTGTGACATATTTTAATGAAGAATTATTGCACCTACTGTCCTTTTTATTAAAATTTTCAGCAAATGTACAAGCTACTGTTGATGTCTGGGATGCTTGTCGAATATGACTTTTTTGTTCTGTGTGTTGCAGGCCCTTGATTCTTTCAAAGCTGAAAGTGAGTTTGAGCTTACCTTGTCAGCTGGTGACATTGTAATTGTCCGAAAGGTAATATACTTTTTCACAACCATAGTTTTTTAATCTTCTTCCATGTTGTTAATACAATTTTAGTGCTTTTTAAATACATACCTGTAGCAGATAAACACACCACCACTTAGCTGTCATTAACTTTTTCTGAACCAAGTTATTTTCCCTGTTTATCGACATTATGGATTCTGTAAAATGATTAATCATTTTTGGTGCAGCTGCACTAAGCATATATATGATCATTTGGCCTGCATTTGTCCTCTCTTTTATCTGAAACACAGATTTCAAGCAATGGTTGGGCAGAAGGTGAATGCAAGGGCAAAGCAGGATGGTTTCCTCATGCTTATATCGAAAGGCGAGAGCGTGTTCTAGCAAGCAAAGTTCCACATATCTTTTAGGAGTTTTGGGTTGTCACATTACACGGTTTTCATTTCTGTTGTTGGGAGCTGGAATAGTATCCATGTTTTCATTTCCTCTTAGTTTCCTTGATGTACTTACCGGCTTTGATGTGTATAGATTAAATTTTACTCCTTTTTTAGTCTGGAGAAGATTTTGGATGTAACATATTTTTGAGAGACCAATTGGACATTGGCTGCCTTGATAATGTGAAATAGTTAAAGTACCTGTTTTATAGATTTTCCTTTCTCACTGATAAGTGAACTTCATCGTATGTTTGTTATGCAGAAAAAAAAAACAAAACAAAAAACACTTGCCTTGTTTTTTTTTCTGGATAAGGCTATTTCACTCCTGGAGTCTCAAGGTGAAATGATGAAGTTGCATGGAATTTGAAACTACTGCTGGATACTTCCATCTGATTCTAAGAACCGGAAGACGAATAAACCAATCAACAGGAGAGACGTTGCGTGAAAATCAAAATATTTGCTCATGGGAAATCAGCGTTGCCGTAGATGGAGCTACTCTTGTTACCAAACTTTGAGTCCACTGTTTCTGACAATGGAAGCTAACGACTTTTGTACTGGAGCGATAAACCTAAAGTTGGTTGCCCACTTTACTGATCAGTTGGGCCTCTACTCCTCCCTCGGTCAGCAGTAATGGGCAACGTGTGCGAAGGGTAGGTCAAAACGTCCCGGTTCGCAGGGCAGTTAGAGGACCACCTGTTTAATTGTATGCGAAGGGACCAAAGCGTGCCGGTTTGCAGGGCTGTTAGAAGACCCCCAGTTTAATTCCAACATCCATCTTTTTCAAGAGTGTCACTTCACTCGTTGTATTTGGGAGGGAATTGCTTTATGGCTGAGCAATGTGTATAAGTGGCCAAATGCTTGGGTTTTGACCTTCGAGTAATTCATTGTCATATTATGTTTTATTTAGATGTAATCAGATTTATATTAATTCACATGTATTAACATAAACTAAACTACATCCCAACATACGTGGATTAAGGTGAAATCGATAACATCTAAATAAGTCCTTTGTGAAAAAACATGGACCGCACCTCTTTTAATTGGAAGACGTGGATTGCGCTCTATCATCCTCCTGCTATGTTGAGAGGTGTGGAAAGAAAAAAATGCAAGGATCCCCACGCACAAAGAGACTCCGAACCACCAAGTCTTGCACAAGATCAAAGATAGATGAGGCAACCCTTTGGGTCCCGGCGGGAGCTAAACATTTATCTAGACCCTGTAGTGTTTCTTATTTCAGGGTTTTCTCCGAGGCATTTGAAAAAAAAAATAGAACTGACATGCATGCAATCAAATCTACAAAAGGCTGCTCGTCAATCAAATCTACGAAAGGCTGCTCGTCTGCATGTTGCAGAATTGCAGTGCATCATGGTGCCGCTGCTAACTAACAGTAAGGCAGATAGGATACCACATGGGTCTTTCAGCTAGGATTTGTTGAATTATTAGTGGCTCAAAAAGGAAAAGAGAAATTAATTCAAAACGGGGTGTTGCGAGAATCGAACTCGCGACCTCTCGCACCCGAAGCGAGAATCATGCCACTAGACCAAACACCCAACTTGTTCTGCTTGTTGTAAACATATATATTTATTCGGTTTAATATTACAGAACTAAGTCTTCAGGGCAGAGGCGCTGTGACTTGTGAGCTCTCTATTTCATGACTTCATTCATCCACACCCCCATCCGCGAAACAGAGAGGACAGAAATCACGGTCACACCCCTCGCTTTCAGTTTGGGCAACGGGAATTACATCACGGTGGCCAGCTGTGGCAACCACTCTCCGTGCCGTCCGCAGCAGGCATACATACGCATACGCACGGCGACCGGGCCGCCAGTCCGCCCGTGACCTCAGTAGTGTGGTGTGTAGGGTGAGCTACCGATCGAGATCCGGTACCTTGTCTGGTGGTGGGTAAACCGAAATCGGTTAGATTGTCGTGCGCAGCGGCCCGGCAGCGATGCGGACAGCATCCAGTTGACCCCCTCAACGACGTTGATCGCTGATTCCCGCCGACGAGCTAAGCCGCCGCGCGTCGGTGCAACTTATCTTGGCAGCTAGAGCCTTGGCCGGACGTCGCTGGCCGGCAGCAACGCCCGACGGCCCACGGCCCGTCACGTCCGCAAGATACAATGCATGTAACAGGCGCTCATCCTTCCTGCTCCTGTGTGCATCCACCAGACCACCACCACGCTGTCAGCGAGTTCCTCCCTCCTGGTGGATGGCACGACCTGACAGGACAACACCGGCCAGATGGACACAGTAGACTTATCGTGTGGGCGCCGCGGCGGCCCCCACGTGGTAGTGGCTCACACAGGCAATCAGCCGGGCATGAAGCGACAGATTCCGAAGATTTGAGAGGCTTTTGGTTAAGGGTGACCCGGTGAGCTACACTGAAAGATGGATTATCTACGTCGGGGCCCGGTTAACAGTGAAAGGCGGCTGTGCGTCCGTGGGTAAAAAAAAAGGGGGGGAGGGGGTCAAAAGCCGATGGCGCGGTGCCTAGGAGGACAAGCCGCACGGGACCAAATAAAAGAGAAAGCGGCCGCCCCGGCCGGCCTGCCGTCGACCCGCGCCACGGCGTCTCATGTCGTCGATCAGAGCGAATTGAACCGCTGCTGGTGAGGTGGGAATTCTGTTCCATTCCACTCCAGGACAGGAAAAGTGAGGAGACGCAGGCGAAAGCGCGAACGGGAGAGGCGCAGCACGCCGTTCCAAAAATACCCACCTCGCCGCCGCGGGCCTCTTCTTCATTTGTTGATCGTGTTTACCGAGACACCGAGTGATGAGTGAAGGAGTGAGTGGTACTAGTACAGGAGTAACCTCCTAGGTACGCCGCTAATCATTGCGAGGCCTGCACTCGCAGGGAAGTAATAAAAGCGGCTGCCGCGCTTTTGGACGGCACCCATCATTCCAACGCCCACATGGACGGACGACGGGACGGTGAGGAGAGCCCCTGCCCACACACCACACCACGTACACTGGTGGTGGTGCACGCGGCTGGCTGGCTTTAGCCTTCTGTTACTCGCCTCACCTTCCTCGACCTCGAGTCCTTGCGTTGGTTAGCTAGCTCTGTACCTCAGCTCACTTTATCCCCGCCCTGCTTGGTGGCTGAAGGGTGGGTGAGTGCCTGCCAACCGGAATGAACTGCAGCTAGGAACAGACGAACACAGGAGACAGTAGAGTACGTAGTAGAGCAGGCAGCGCTAGCTTGTTGTACTCGTACATACTGCAACGGTTTCGACGGCTGGATGGGCAATGGAAATGAGAGCCGAGCGCCGGACGTCACACACCCTTTTATTTGGAGTTTTTGACTTTGTCGGAGTGCATCGGTGTTGCTTGCAGCACATGGACAGGGCGCTGTGTTGTTATCCTTCTGCAAATGTCATGTCATGTGCAAGTGGAACTACAGAGCCCAGACTCCACAGGTATGGTTTGGTAGTAGGGTCTGGAAGCGTCTATGTCGTCCCGTTTCAGGGGGAGCTGCTCGCTCTCGTGCTGGGTGAGGGTGTATCATTGAGTCTCCTACATGTGGCCACGTAGTGGTGCACATTACTACGAGTCGTCGCAGCATGGCGGCCAGCGCATGCGCAGCAGGAGGAGAGGGGGCTCCATAATTCAGAAGCTAATGGCCATGGCACTAGGGTAGCCCCAAAGAGTGTTTCTTCACTAGTGTACTGAGTTGTGTGTTCGTGTCGACAGTCGATCCTGACATCCTGTTGTGCAGCTTCTTTTCCCTGCTGCACCACCGTCGAAATCCACTCGTTCGGTCATCGGTGTGTGGTGGTGATGGAAAGCAGCAACCCGACAAAGAATGTTTAGCAACAAAAAACGCGTCGTTGTTTGTGCTGTCAATTAATTTTAGTACGACTTATGTTTAGCAAAGAAGATATCTGTGTGATCAATGAGGAACCAGAGGCCTGAATTGAATCCGAGCAGGTTTTCATAGGCTTCGGTCGTTTGTCTTAGGTTCAAGCAATGTGTAGTTCAGTCCACCTCGAAAGCTTTGTCTTCGAAAAGAAAGTTGTGTCTTCTAACAAAGGCCCTATTTGGAACGTGGTATTTTTTTCCGTTTCTACGTTTTTTCTGTGAAAATGAATTAATTCTTGTGTAATTTTTGTGAAATTCCTTCGTTTCAAACATGCCCTAAATGAAACTGCATTCGCGCAAATGGTTTGAATGATGAACAGAGCAGTGCTTGAGTACGACCTCTGAATTGCCTCGAATTGTACAGGTTAGTGCTCTATGTAAGTGAACCGAGACGAACTAGTTAGCAGCAACGCCTCCACTTAGCGTCATTTCCTCCCTTTTCCATCCACAAGTTGACCGGTATAAAAGACAAAATTCAAGAACTATACAAAGCATTCGAATCTTTCCCGGATGCAATGCAGTTTGCCATTTCTAAAAGCATGCGAAATGCTACGTGTTGGCCGTTCTTCCACCAGAGGGGACTCTCATCACCAATGGGCCCATGGCTGATGGCTGCCTATTTTTTTTTTCACTCGGACGGACGAGTTGCTGTCAGGCTTCATCACTATGGAATAGGTGTCTGCTACCCATGAGAACTGGACATTTGCTGGTTGCAGACTCTTCAGACCTTCATATAAGTCCATCCAAAATACAAACAACAAAAGTCGGTACAACTATGCTATGCAAATATATCTGGCACTTTTATGACTGAAAATAGAATTAAAATAAAGGTATAGAACCCAGCAGATATCGGAGCTTTTACCGTTTTACCGAAGGATCCTATGCTTGGATGGATAATGCGTTTGGATGCACTTCACAAGTCCCACATCCTAATCTTGATGAAAACACAACTAGGTTCAAGCGAGGATCAAATAAAAACAATTCTCCATTTGTATTGGGAGCTGAGAGCTAAAAAAAAACACTTAACACAGCTCCTCATTCAATCACCAGCACGATCACTTGTCATCTACTCCACATCGCTTCATCAAAGAATTAGAGAGCTAAGAATCAGAGAATCAGGCTTCATCAAAGCTAAGAATCGGGAGTATAGCTCTATCAAACATGCGCAAAGCCTACCACATGTCCCCCGATGAGCTTTAGTAAACTTTTGCTTTTTAGCTCTTTTAAATGTAATGTATATTTTGGGCAGGACAGCCTTTGGTAATGCTCTATTTAGAGAAATATTCATCACTATCTATTGGGTCATCTGGACAACAAGGAATGCAATCATTTTTGACAATGGACAAGCTAATCTATCCAATTGGAAAAAAAGATTCAAGGAGGAGCTTATCCTTGTGTGCACAAAGGCCAAACCAAGTCGACAAGCTGCTCTCAGCAATATAGCTAGTTCTGTCTGTGTTCTTTATTTTGGGCCTTGTCGCCTTGTATTTACAGTTCTGTTCTTGTTCCTTGCTCTCTTTCTCCTTTTATATAGAACATTCTTTCTTTTAATTGAAAAGTAAAAATATTAGGTAGGGGATTCCCCTGCTGTTTCAGTCAAAACAAATATCATGTATATTTTGTAATTTGATCTGTAATGGAAAAAATTCTAAAAGCAAACCAACGACACAACTTCATAACCTGCTTTAGTGCAATTTTGCTTCTTTGGCTAATTTAAATATATTTTTTATTTTGACCTATAATGGAAAATTTCTAAAAGTAAGCCAACGATATAGCTTCATAACCTTTGGTGTCATCATATTGCCACATATATGGTACCTATTTGCCACTTATGGATGGGTCATTGACTTGCCCTATCATCACCACATTGTGCCTTATCGCACCATGGGTAAGGCCTTATGCACATTAAGCTCTAATATCTACTTTGCAAAGACAATTGTCACTTCGTTATGGGCATGTTGGCATGACTCTTACACTTTTGGCTCCTACACCATCAATTGTAGCAACATTATTCATGTAAGTTGTTTTCTTCTCCTCACGGAATGAACATGATGAAGACGAAAGAAACCATGATTTGTAGCTCCTCTGACTCTGGCTCTAGATGTTCTGACATAGTAGCATGGAGCCGCAGCCTGAAGACGTCCGTCCAAAGGGATCCTAAATGTATTGATCCTGTAATTCTCCACCGTACTTAGGAATAGATCATTACCTCCAAGCAGTGGCGGAGCTAGTATGAAAGTGTAGGAGGGGCCAATTTACAAATTAACCCTAAATATACACATGTGATAGAGAAATTAGTCCAAATTCTTATAAATAGAGCAAATTAAATAGCAAAGCACCTAAATTCTAAAAAAAACATTAGTGGATCTCAATTGACAAAAGAATAGTACTCAAACAACCACTTAGTCTACGGAGGTTTGGAAGCAAAAAAAAAAAGAAAAGCAAAAGAACTTAAAAGTAGTATATGTATGTTGTATACAGAGTAAAAGCAAAAGAACTGAGCATATGAACACGTGGCTTGACCCTGCTGGGTGATGGTAGAGTGGCAGTGGTCACCTGACCGGAGGCTACCATCTTGCCGAGTATGGAGTCAATGACTCTCGGTAGCAGTGACAAACACGGAGTCGTGAAGAGATGGAGCCGTGGAGAGCAGGGATACAGCGAGATTGAGAGCGCGCACGACAGCCAAACACAGCTCACCAGTCCCTAGAGCTCAATAATACACATGCTTCCGAAAAAAATCACAGCCAAAGAGGGGGTCATGGCCCACTATGGCCCCTATGTAGCTCCGCCAGTGCCTCCAAGACAATATATTTGACTTCTGATTAAAAGTTCAAACTACACCAACTATATATTTCATGTTAAGGACGAATCGATTATCAGCACCAAGGATGAGCCCATTTGTTTGGATCAATGATTTAGGTGTACATAGCACCGGTCCTATCACAGAGGAGGGTTTCATCTTCTTTGTATCGCTTGTCCTATGTCCTATGTGTCACCAATGCAAGAATGAACGAATTGTACTCAGCATTCACTTTAAAAAAATTGACCTTTTCAGTTTCTTAAAGCACTTAAATGCACGTCACGTTAAGCCAAATAAATTAGAAAATATTCCATCCTATAACACATAAATATAGTTCATCCTTATTTTTGACATTAAATGTTTCCTAACAACACAACATGACAAGTGTTTACTACCACATACAAATTGTTCAAACTACATCACAAAAGCAATAGCTAAATGTATTGAGGACACTTCCCCTTCCTCAAAGTATCTTCATTTTCTTCCAAACTACAACGAAGCCTTTGCCCACTATGCCTCTTGAAGCTGCTGCTTCCTTTTAGCCCTATGCCTACCTATGATCCTCTTACGCTCTTCCTCTCATCGATCCTTTGTGACCTCATTTACAACAAAGTATAGACGGACGATCTTTGCCTTGTGCCTGCCTATTTATAACAAAGTATCAACCGACCAAAATTGCAGTTTCTCCACATATGGTTTCACCAAATATGAGTAAATACTGCAAATATATTGGGCAAAAATGAGGAGGGGATGGGACCTCATCGTGCTTCACGAAAGATCTTGGGTACAAATGAATGACTAAGGAGGGGAGTGTGTGGAGAGAGGGGCATTGAAGGTTTCCTTCTATGTTTAAGTGGCCTAGATGAAAGGAAGAAGACGTGCTGAGCCAAATCACATGGTGGTGTCATGGCACCAAGTCATCAACTCATATGGCCTCATACTCGTATGGCGTGTTTGCTTCTCTTTAAACTCTAGAAGTTCTCCTTAGCCAAGCAAATAGGCCGACAGAAAAATGGTTCATATATCAACTTCGCATACTGCTGACTGAAATGGTATCATATCCATACCAATTTGCTCAAACTTTTTTACATGGGATTTAAATGTAAAATTGTTTTGTCCGAAAATAAAAAAGGGCTATACTACAAAAAGCTTATTTTAGTAACTGAAAGGATGCAATTCTAGATCAACCTTACGGTTACGGTTAGAGTATCTAAAGTTTATAATCTCAAATAGGTATAATATGATACCATATTTAATGAAAATTTAATGATACTTATATGTAGTATACGAGTACAATTGTAAAGTATTAATTTATACTTTTTATATAATATTGGTCTAACTTAATATGATTTTGGATCCTAGGCTAAATTTTAGTCTCTATCATATCGAAGGTTTGGATTCTAATTCGGAGTATTGAACATAATCCAATTACAAAACTAATTACATAGGTTGAGACTAATTTAACATTGTAGTGTTGGAATAATTAGGTATAATAGATTTGTCTCGTGAATTAGTCCCAACTTCTGTATTTAGTTTTTTAAGTAGCTTATATTTAGTTCACCTAGTTACCATCTCAGCTGCCGATGTGACATATTCTATACTTTAGTTTCCGATATAAATAATGTTATATTTTTTTTAGAAGGAAGCGAGTATTAAGGGCAGGTATATTGTTACACGTCAGCAGTCTCGTACCCCGTCTCATGCAATGTCACGTAGGATTTTTGCTTATGTGGAAGAAAGAGAAATGTGTGAGAGAAAGAGGTCGTTGTTTCGCGAAACAACCACCTCATGAGCTAAGATTTAGGACTATGAGACAACTATTACACCATTGTATGAGTTGTTGTTGTCATGCACCTCACAAGTTTATTTTTATTCTATGTATAAATTGAGGAATCATGAGTTACTACGAGTCAACTTAAAAAAACAATCATTGTATACGTAGTCTGTTAAGTCGTCTTAAATTACGTGACATTATACGAGACTACGACAACACCAATATACTTAGCTCTATGGGGTGCTCTGCAGTTGGCGTCTTCATTTTTCCAGCGGGTACACTGGTCTCGACGCATCAAATGTAGCATCCGTACCATGCTACTGCTCCTGCGGGCTGTCGCGCTGCGGTTCGTTGAGTACTCGTACCTGTACGTACTAGCAAGTAGGTAACGGCGACTTGGGCGCAAAGGATTTGAATGCCGGGAGCCGGGCGCGCCGACGCCGCGGGCCCGGCGGACTCACGTGAACAACTGTGGGTACGAAAGAAAGCATAAACAAAAAACGACTGCCCGAGGAGGAGCAATAGACTGGAGGTGAGGTGTGTGATGGAAGATGGAATCGCGGTGCGTTTGCTGCAGACGCGTCCCGCGTGCATGATTCCATCCATCGCCTTATCCGGGCTGGATGATTGACTTCTAACGATCCGTCCAAACCCGTCTCCGGTTCCTCGTAGCAAAATTCCCGGGGCATAAACAATCCACCCCAAGCACACACACAGTCGTCGGCTACTATACGAGTACTACACTGGTCGGCCCCGGCCCGCTACGTTTCTCCACGCTCCATTGCAAGACATTCATGCTTCAGCTTCCTGTTCCAGCCAGATTAAGATTTGTAATTCTTTGGGTCCTGTTTGGAACGTGGAAATTTTTCCCAGTTCCTATAAAATTCCTCTAAAAATAAACTAATTTTTATAAAATTTCTGCACATCTTTTTATTAAAATTTCTACGATCCAAACAGGCTCACGCTATGTCAACAGCCCCGCTAATTTCCCTCTCCAATCACCTGTCCACGCACTTAACACACTGCAAGGACCCCAGTTGTGTGCTGATCATAAGCAAAGGAGAGACCCGACTCAGCTCAAACTGGACTAAGCTGGCAAGAAACCTCCATGAGGAAGGGGAAAATCAGGGGCGAAGCTATGTAAAAATTAAAAAAAAAACAGTGATATTAATCAATTTTTCATCATATTGGCACGTCATGACAAAGGTCTATGCACCCACAAGGCAAGTGCACCCCTCAAATTTTCTCTAGCTTTGCCACTAGGGAAAATAGAAATAAGAATCTGACAGGAGCAGGATGAACGAAAGGAACAAAGCAAACCAAATTGCGCGATTGTTTACGATAATAAGACATGAGATTATCATGTTGCGTGGCACGGCCAAGTGGAGGAGCGAAGCGCCGGCGCATGAGGGGCGGCTGGCTGGCTGGTGGAGCTCACCAGTCATTGCCACCGGTGCAAGTGCAATCGCAAAGCGAGCGAGCTGGCCAGCAGGCGTCAGTAGAAGAAAACCCCCCAGGTCGCGGTCACCACGCGCACCCACCTCGGTGCCCGACGAATCCAATCGCCATTACCGTCCTGGCTCTTAAGTTGGAAGTAAGTTGGGAGCTGGGTCCGCCAAATTACTGTGGCACCACTACTCTATCTAGTACTAATCAAACTCTCAGCAGGGTTGCTGAGACCTGAGAGTGAGAGCGAAGGCCGAGAAAATCTCTACTAATCTCCGTGGAAATTTCGACCACATTGTTGGGTCCGCTGTTGCCGCAAGACAGTTGACAGGGCCCGAGTACATGGCCGGGGCCGCAGGCAGCAGCGAGCGAGGAGCATCTCGCAGATTGTCAGGGCTGTACCCGGTGCCCGGTGTGGCCTCCTGCGCCAAAAACCGAGCCAGCACGGAAGCCTATGCCTGTAGCGCCAGACCGCCAGGGCTAGGATGTTGATTTCTCCTATAGCTCTGCCTCTGCTCCAGGTAGAGTCAGAGATTACACAGCTGCAGTGCGTCGCACAACCAAGGGAGGAGCTTACTGTTCCATTGGTCCATTCATTCATCCGGACTTGTAGTAGTACCTCACACACACACAACACACATACTAGGAGCATAGTACACTACCAAAGGTTGCAAGTTGCAACATGACCTTAATGCTTGCTTCAACACCTCGCTATCACCACTCCTGCTAGTCCTAATTAAGCAAGCATATCATGTCGTTACGGGTGACAACACCATGTGATGTAGCCAAGGGTGCACGCAACATGCACCTGTCCCAATACATTATAGATACAGTCCAAGTGCAAGGTGCACACCTCGTCTTCCTTTGGGCGATCGATCAGCCTCATCTCATCTTCAACCTTTCCAACAGCACCACCGGCACCAGCAGTCCGGCTCGGCCATTGATGGATGCACCAAACAAGCTACACCTACAGCTACTAGCTCGGAAGAAGAAAGAAAGACGAAATAAAAACAGCCTTTCGAAGAAATGCTAGGAATTCAAAGTTCTGCGCTAGTTGCTGCGACGCTGCTGTCGCAGTAGAACCCAACCGGAACCGAAGCTAAACCTAACCTGACCGAATCGACACTCCTAAACTCTAATTAACCCCCACCGGGACTACGCCGACGATACTACTAGGAAAAAGAGAAAGGGAGGGAGGGTAGTTCAGGTACGGTACAAGGCTATTACGGCCGGGGAAAAAAAAAAATGTACAGCCACCGCTGGGTGGCCAGTCTTCCTTAGCTTGCTGGTCCGGTGCTGACAGGGAGGGCAGCTAGCTTAGAACGACGCCACGGCCGGCGCGGCGGTGGCCACCATGCCGCCTTCCTTCTTGCGGCGCATCTCGAGCACCTTGCGGTGGGAGTTGGAGTGGATGTCGATCTCGAAGGTGGGGCTGCACGCCGGCGGTACTCGGGGAGGAGCCGACCGGACTTGAAGCGGACGCCGCACGCATTGCACAGCGTCTTGGCGCCCTCGGGCCCCGCGCGCCACTGCGGGGTCTTCTGCACGCCACAGTGGCTGCAGCGTCGGTCGCCGGGCCCGGGCTGCATCGCGGCCGCGCCGGCCGCCGACGGGTGATGAGGAGGGAGTTGCTTCGGCCTGCGCCCGCGCTTCTTGGGCTTGTGCTTGCCGCCCTTGGCGCCGTTCTTGGACTTCTTCGACGGCGGCCGCGGCAGCAGGAGGTGGGTGTAAAATCCCTCGCCGAGCTCAAACCCGCCGAACGGGGGCGAGTCCAGACGGAGGAACGGCGAGAACGAACCTGACGAGGAGCACGAGGAAGTGGTTGCGGTCGACGAGGACGAGGCCGAGTCGGACAAGAACGAGGCGCCCGACCGCGACCACCCAAGGCCTGGCGACCGCTTGCTGCGCTTCGCCTTCACCGGTATCATCGCCTCCGTTGACAGCGCACAGATGGTCGGCGTGCGCAGCGGCGGCGGTGGCGCCACAGCACGGTACGCACCGTCGTGCGCGAGCGGCGGCCGCCGGTGCTGCGCCAGCGGGGGTCGCCCTGCCAACGACGCCGCAACCAGTGCAGCAGCGGGAGGCTGCGGCTGCGGTGGCAGCTCGGAGAGCGAGTCGTCCATGATACGCGAGACCCACTCCAACTCCTCGACGTCATGCGACTGCGGGAACGAACGCAAGAGCAGCACAGCTTAAATTAATCAGGATAACCCGAGGGTGGGAGAAGAAGACTGGCGAAAGACGACGTCTTTCCCAGAATAGAAACGGTCAGAGGCCCGTCGAGAAAACTCACGGGCAGGTCAACCATCTCCGGCGGCGGTGGCGGCGGCGGCGGGAGCTCGTACGTCACGACCGACAACGCCTGCGAGTCCGCTTTCGACGTCTCCTCGACCGCGGCGGCTACCGGCGGCGCGTCATCCTCGTGTTCGGCGCCGTCCTTGTCAGGCTCGCCGAACTCCTCAAGGTCCAGCAGGTCCTCAACCGAGAACCCGTCTTTCTCAACGAGCGCGCCGCCGGTGTCCTCCGCGGTGTCCTCCGGCGGGCCGCCGGTGTTACACTTCAGCGCGTCCATCCTGACGTTATCCTTCACCGGCCGCCCGGAAAAAAACACGCATACATACACGTCGTATCTCAAAATCACAAATTCCCAATACCAGAAGGAAGGCAAGCAGGGCGGCGGTTGAAGAAAAAGTTTTTCGTCTCTGTTTTCTTGTTTATCTCTTGTATAGAATAAATAAATAAAAGAAACCAAAAAAAAACATCCAAAGAATCTCTTTCGGTCGCCCTCAATCATCTATCGGCAACTCCGGCCGGCACCGTTCCTTACCAGAGGGCTGCTATGGTGGTGCGCGTACGACGGCATGGCGGAGGAGCCTTGCGGGAAGGCTGGGGTGCAGGAACCACCCGGAGCTGTGGTGGTGGCGGCGTTGGAGGCGTGGAGGAAAGGCGAGGAGGAGGAGGCGGAGACGGAGGGGGAAAAGGAGGAAGGATGAGCGTTTGGTGGAGCATTGAATGGCTGCCGAAGTCCGTGGGCTGCTGCTGAACAAATGACGCGCCGTTTCAACCCTCGCCCCCTCCGCCTTCTCCGATATCACACCTTTTGTCGCGCCCTTCCTCGGCACTTTGGCGCTTTCGCCCCCCGACCTTTACTTTATTTTTCGCCCACCGCGATATCCTATTGCTATATTCCGATTTATTTTAAAATTCCGCCACCTCGCTAGACTATGCTCTTTTATATTATATGTACAGGCGCCTCCACTTTTGAAAAGAAATGGAGCCAAACGAAAGAGAGGAAGTGGAAACGGCGCGTCGTGATACGCGCTGACCCAGCGGACGGCCAGGATGGCGTGTCGTCGCGTGGATTAGAGATAAGCGATGAGACTTGGGTAGTGCGGCCGGGCCGAGGGCACGTGGTGGGCCCGCGGCCGGCCCGGCGCCGCGCTACGGGTTTTTGGAGGTGCCTGTGGCGCCTTTTCAAATGGCGGGTTCGGCGGGGACGTGGATTGGAGGGGTTCGACGAACTGGACCCGCGCAAGCGCACGCAGGCTGCATGGGCTTCCCGATTCCGACTTGGGTCTGCTGTGGATGCAGTGGACATCGCTTCGGGTCATTTTCATCTTCTTAGTTTATTATTTATTTGTTTATTTATTTATACTTATAAAATCACCACGAAAATCTTTTGGAAGGAAAAAGGATTTTGGTTTTTTTTTATATCGTTCCGTGTCAATGCTGGTGTTATCTGTATGGGGATATACAGTGGTATGTGGATACGGTATGCATGTACAGCAAAGTATTCTAGCGCGTGCATTGATCCTTGTGGATACGGAGCGTACCATGTATGTGCGCTGCTGGATTTGGAAAATTATTGGTGACCAATTGGCCATAGATTTCTGATTTCGAATTTTGGGAGCGCGTTGTGGATATGGATATCTGCCGAGCTAGACCATTTTCTTGCACGCGAGCACGGGAATAGCATGCATGCTTAGTGATAGGCTTCAAGGCTGGAATATATTATTTCCTCACTCGTGAAGCAAACTTGAGTTTTAGAAACCGATAGAAACAAGCAACTATGGACTCTCCCCGGCTTCCACCTGCCAGTCATTGGTGCTCGGAAATATGGAGAATATGCCAGGTTTCTACTCGCACGAAAGTGACCTTATCAAGCTTCATAATGTTAGGACGTCGTCAGCAATTCATCCTGCCAAAATAGAAAGACCATAGGTGTAGACGTTTGCCGCTGTTGCAGTTTTAAGCTAAGAGAGCATACCCTTATTTTTCAAAATAACAAAGGTCGTGCTCCCGTCGTTTCTACGGCAGATGTTTTTTCATTATTTTATTACGAGAGAAAAACATTATATAATAAGTCAGACCGATAAGTCAAACAAATAAAATTTAATGTGACGAAATCCATGATTATGACCTTTTGAAATGGTGAGATTTTACTTGTTTTCTGTGTTTTTTTCTTCTTCTACTTTTACGTATTCCCTTCGTCGCCGGCTGGGTTTCCACGCTCACGAGCGTACGTGGAATCGAGGAAATTGGCTAGCGTTGTTTTTTGTTCCGTCGAGTTTACGAAAACGTCCCTAGAGGAAAAATCTTTTTTTTTTTGAAATAAACCGAGAGGAAAAAATCTGCGCGGCGCCGGTCCACGCGCACAGCGGCACAGGCTCCCGCAGCACGGACGAGTGGCCGAACCGGAACGCAGCTGCCGCGCGTGGGCAGTTTCGGTACAGGTTCCTTCCTGGCAAAGCAGCAAGGCCACCACGGCAGCACCCCTTCGCTGGTGAAGTAGCCAGCGCATGGCCTCTGCAGGCCTCGTGAGGCTGCCTCGCGGGGCCCGTGCCCTTGGGACCACATACCAGTGAATGATTGCTGTAGCTATAATACTAATATAATATCTTCGGGCGTGGTGTCCAAGGTCACGGATGCCGAGTCGTCGTCCAACCTGGCAGGTAGGCAGACGCGTCACGCTCGCGACGTGGCCCTCGCCGACTGGATTGGACGGCGTGGTGCGGTGCAGAGCACCAGAGACTCGCAGGGTGTGGGGTTCCAGCCACGGCGCTGCTGCGACTTGAATGACGGGCCGGGCTCTGGTCCTGGGCCGGGCTCGATGACCAACGTACGTAGCGTAGGGCAGTTTCAAAAGCAAGCTGCTGCAGCGAAAACCGACTAGGCGAATCGCGCGCGCGCGCATGACCCCCGCTTCGGTTTCGAGTTTCGACGACGCGCGGCTGGTTCACGGACCGTTCGTAGACCACGACTCTTCACCGGGGGTTGCCATCGGTGCACGGCAACAGTAAATAAAGCGGCCATAAACGCCGCAGCAGGGCTGCTGCCTGCTGGGTGCTGGCTTCTGGCGCTGCCCGTATAGGGCTGCTACCTGCTGGGTGCTGGCGCTGCCCGTACATTCATTGTAGTGAACGGTTCGATCCCTTGGTACACGGTACACGTACACGTGCACTCCAACTCCAAGCATAGTCCTACTCCTATCTGCCTAATTATTTAGGCCTTGTTTAGATATACATGTATCACTCTCAAACCATGATTTGGAGTGTAGGTTTAAGAAAGATATATATGCGTCCAAATAAAGTCTTAATTGGATTTAGACATACTACCTGTAAATCTCATCGGTAAAACAAAATAAGTGTGTCAATCCCTTCGTCTTAACATATAAGACGTAACTGTTTTTTATTTATACTACGTAATCTAATAAAATGGGCTTTTGTTAGATGTACATACATCAATACATTGTTGAAAAAATAAATAAATATTTACTTGATCTTTAAATTAGAGGTTGTTGCTCAACCTTTTTCTGAGAAGAATTATACTCATATGTACACAATCAAACAAAGTCAATATAAGCACATGTGCCTTACCCTCCTTATAAAGTATATAAACACATATTAATATATTGGAACATTATATACATAGGGTATGTTTCAATCTAATGCTCTAAACTTTATAGCACTTTAGATATCTTTGAGATCTAAATCTCTAGCTTGAGGTAGGCTAAAGTTGTAATTAATCTTAAAACACCTATTTAGAGTTTTAGCTCTATATATGTCGGGTACGAAGGTAAGGGGTACCCTAAACCTTTCGATAAATTAACGCTAAACATAGCAACCATTTTTAAGGCAAAGATCAGCCTACTGTTCGGTAAGACACGGCCCATCAATCGAGGGCCCCCGCTACACTGACCGCGGAAACCAGCCACTGGCCCCGGCTCTACCTCGACGACGGACGAGGGGTCGGACGAACGACCCCCCGGCTCTACCTCGACGACGGACGAGGGGTCGGACGAACGACCCCCCGGTTCTACCTCGACGACGGACGAGGGGTCGGACGAACGACCCCCCGACCTCTACCTCGACTTCGACCCCCTCAACCTGTCGACGCCTCGACCTTCCAAGCGCCGTCGACGGACGAGGGCTCGATTGACCCAACCACTCCGGCATGGGTAAAAGTAAAACCACCTGACGACATGGGCGCCTGCGTCCACTGTCAAATCCGTCAACTCCCCGTCTAGTCCCCGACTCCCGACGACTGTGCCGCCACTGCCGCCACTACGCAAGTACGGACTTCTACAATACCCCTCGGAAAGTGAACAGTGCGACCCTCGACGACGGCTTCGGGAACGTGACAGAATCATGCGGGGCTCGACCCCCCCCCCTCGACCGAGGGCTCGACCCCCTCCTCTTCAACAACTCCGGTACGGAAGACGTCCCATCTGCCCCGTCCCGCTTCGGCCAGGGGACTTCTACTGATGCCACGACCGGGGACGCCTGAAGGACGGGAAGACCACGCCGTCACAGTGCTCGATGTCTCTTCGCCAACACTGTGCCGTGGATGCGCCGCCCATACTTCTACTATTAGGACCCTGTACCCTCGAGTCTCCCCCTTGGTCTATAAAAGGGGGACGCCGAGGTAGATGAAAGGGGGGCGCTGGTCAGAGATTTCTTTTTCCAGGTTTCTCTTTGAGGACTCCAATCCGACCTTGGTTCTCAAGGACCCTAGACCACACCACACACACAGACGCTCGATCGACCCCTCGGGTGGCCGACTCCGTGTAACACTGCTTGTACCCCCCCTGTACGAGCACGCTTTGGGTGCGAGATAATACAAGTCATCCTCCCCCGCTGGACGTAGGGCCTTCTTTGCCCGAACCAGGATAAATCTTGTGTCCATCTTGCATCACGTCTGAGAGAGGGAGCACGCGATATACAAATTTACTCGTTGGTGGTCTTGACCCCCGGGTCATAACACCGACAGTTGGCGCGCCAGGTAGGGGGATTCGCGTGTCGATCAACTCCGAACTACTCTCTCAGATGGATTCCACCATCCCACCGTTCCCGTTCAACACCGTCATCTGGTTCGGCAGTCTAGGGTTCGTTTCTACGGACCAGGGCGACTTCATAGTCTTCCCCTCCGCCCGTGGCGTAGACGTCAGCAGTTCCGCTGCACCGGAGCCAGCTAGGATCAGACGACGGCCCCTCTGCTTGCGACTCTGGCCTGCGATCAGGAGGAGGCGCGAGCGACTTCGACGCGCTCGCCGTCGTGCGAGCTCTGGGGTGCCGGATACCGTTCCCTCGGTCCCAGCTGGCGACACGGCCCCCTCTCCTAGGGGTCCACTTGACCCACGCTTGTGGGCCGAGGGCAGGCGTCTTCCCGAGTGGGACTTCGACTCTTCTGCGTCATCGTCCCCGGAGGCTCCCGTGGCTTCTCCGACACCTACGACCCCGTCACCACCGCGCGACCCGTTCCCGTACGGGCTCCGCAACAGCGCCGGGCTCTACTCTGCTTCCGCAGGGCAGCGAGTACGTACCTACGAAGAGTCTCCATGGACGCCGTCGTGGGCGACGATCGATCCCGTCACTAACCCTTCACTGGGCGAGCCAGAGCTGCCCCGTACGTGGGGCACGTTACGACGGCGCCTGGAGGAGGAGGAAACAGCCAGGCTCTTCCCCCACTTCTACCACGCCGACTTCGACTCGGACTCTCCCGACGAGGGTTACGACTCCACTCGGGAGTGCTTCCATCTCGACGAGCAAACCGTCCTTCAGGACGACGTCGACGACACAGCGGACACCGAAGAAGGGAGGGGTGCCAACGCCACGCCACCTCGAGACGCCGTCCCCCCAAATCCCGATAGAGCCGATCCACCCCCCGACGTCCAGGTTACGCAGGTCCGAGAGCTCCTCGGCAAGCTCGAGGAAGAGCGCCTGCGTCTTCAGCAGCTTGAACATGCCCTCGAGCGGGATCGAGGGCGTCCTCAGGGTGGAGGAGCTCGCGAGCGGGCCCGGGAGGTCCATCGGCAGATCGTCGAGGAGGGGAACGCCGAACCTCGAGTCTTCAACCGCGCCAGTCAAAATGTTGTAGCAGCCGCGATGCTGCTCCGCGACATGCCGGCGCCATCGACCCCCCAGGCACAACGTATTAGGGAGGAAATCCAGGGGTTACTCCAGACTGCGGCCGTCCAGCAGGCAGAGAGCTCGGCCTCGAGGCGTCGAGGGGCTGCGTCTGAGCGGCAAGCAGCGCCCCCTCGACAAAATCGGGAAGCCTCTGTCCACCAGAACAAGGCGCCCCAGGGCCAGGTCGAGCCACGACCAGTCCGGGAACGCCTCGTCAACGACCTCCCCCCTCGAGTGAACAATCGACGTCGATACGGCGACGCCGAGGCTCGAGGCTACAGCGCTCACCGAGGCGGGCGCTACGACAGCGACGAAGATCGATGCCGGTCTCCGGAGCCACCGGGGCCTCGAGTCTTCGGAAGGACTATCCGGCGGGCCTCCCTGCCAGTACGCTTCCGTCCACCCACCAGCCTGATCAAATACAACGGCGAAACCAAGCCGGAGCTCTGGCTTGCCGACTTCAGGCTGGCATGCCAGCTGGGGGGAGCCAAAGATGACCTCGTCATCATCCGACAACTCCCATTGTTCCTCTCCGACACCGCTCGAAGGTGGCTCGAGGAACTACCCCCGGACTTGATCCAGGACTGGTCCGACCTGGTTCGGATCTTCGAGGGCAACTTCAAGGGCACCTACGAGCGGCCGGGCAACTCCTGGGACCTTCGCGGCTGCAAGCAGAAACCAGGAGAGACCCTCCGCGCCTTCACCCGACGATTCTCAAAGCAGCGTACCGCACTGACTCACATTTCCGACCACGAGGTCATCACGGCGTTCATCGTCGGGACAACCTGCAAAGAGTTGGTGCGGGAGCTGGGGCGAAACATCCCCAAGACCGCCAACGAGCTCATGGACGTCATCGCCAACTACGCGGCTGGCGAGGAGGCCGTTGGCGCATTCTTCCAGATTCCCCCAGCGAAGGAGGAGGGCAACGCGGACGAACCCGGCGGCTCGGACGATGGGCCCAAGAGAAACAAGGGGCCCAGGAGGAACAACGACGGCAACGGCGGCCAGAAGAAGAAGAAGAAGAGGAACCAACGGGGCCGGCGTGTCGTCGAGCCAAACGTCGAGCAGGACGACGACCCCGACGACCTTGTTGCTGCAGCGGACAAGCGGAAGCCTCGAGGGCCCCCTCCCGACGGGGGCGTCTTCGACAAAATGCTGAAAGAGCCTTGCCCCAACCATATGGGGCCGGCCAACCACCGCCTCGAGGATTGCCGCATGCTTCGAAGGCACTTCGTCCCTCCTGGTCCCAGGAGAGACGACGGCAAGGAAGACCCGCCCTGTGACGTCCAAGTCAGGGGCGATGTTCAAAAGGGAGGCTTCCCCGAGATCCACGACTGCTACATGATCTACGGGGGACCCTCGACCCGCCTCACCACGCGCCAACGCAAGAGGGAGCGTCGAGAGGTCTTTTCCGTTCGGGCCCAGGCCCCACGGTACCTCGACTGGTCCCACACGCCGATCACCTTCGATCAGGACGACCACCCCGAGCACATCCCGAACGCAGGGGTTTACCCGCTCGTCGTCGACCCGATCATCCTCAACACCCGCCTCAGCAAGGTGCTCATGGACGGGGGGAGCAGCCTCAACATCATCTACGCCGAGACCCTCGACCTCCTGGGGATCCCGAGGACCATGCTCCTGCCCAGCGCGGGGGGGGGGGGTTCCACGGAATCGTCCCGGGGAAGAAGGCACTCCCAATCGGCCGCGTCAAGCTACCGGTCTGTTTCGGCGTCCCCTCGAACTTCCGAAAGGAAGAGCTGACCTTCGAGGTGGTCGCGTGGCGAGGCACCTACCATGCCATCATCGGTAGACCGGGGTACGCCAAGTTCATGGCGGTCCCGAACTATACCTACCTCAAGCTCAAGATGTCGGGGCCCTCGGGGGTCATCACCGTCGACACCTCCTACGAGCACGCATACGACTGCGACGTCGAGTGCGTGGAAAAAGCCAAAGCCCGTGAGGATTCTGCTATCCTCGCGACCCTCGACGACTTGTCCGGAGAGATCCCCGACCCCAAGCGCCACGCCGGCAACTTCAAGCCGGCGGAAGACACGAAGACCATCCCGCTCGACCCCGGCCTCAAGGACGGGAAGGTGCTGACGATCAGTGCCACCCTCGAGCCCAAATAGGAAGCCGTGCTCGTCGACTTTCTCCGAGCGAACGCCGACGTGTTCGCATGGAGTCCCTCGAACATGCCGGGCATCCCGAGGGAAGTTGCCGAGCACTCCTTAGACATCCGAGCCGGGACCAAACCGGTGAAGCAACGCCTGCGCCGCTTCGACGAGGAGAAGCGCAGGATCATCGGGGAGGAGGTCGACAAGCTTTTGAAGGCCGGATTCATCAAGGAGGTACATCATCCCGAGTGGTTAGCTAATCCCGTGCTTGTAAAGAAAAAGAATGGGAAAGATAGGATGTGTGTAGACTACACCAGTTTAAATAAAGCATGTCCTAAAGTTCCTTTTCCTTTACCTTGCATCGACCAAATAGTAGACTCCACTTCGGGATGTGAAACCCTTTGCTTCCTTGATGCGTACTCCGGCTACCACCAAATAAAGATTAAGGAGTCCGATCAGCTCGCGACCTCTTTCATCACCCCTTTCGGCATGTTTTGCTACCTCACAATGCCCTTCGGCTTGCGGAACGCCGGGGCCACCTACCAGCGATGCATGCTCCGCGTCTTCGGGAAACACATAGGGCCAATCGTCGAGGCCTACGTCGACGACATCGTGGTCAAGTCCAGAACCGTCGGAAACCTAGTCGGCGACCTTGAGACCGCGTTTGGGTGTCTCAGGACTAACCGCATAAAACTAAATCCGGAGAAGTGTGTCTTCGGGGTCCCTCGAGGCATGCTCCTAGGGTACATAGTTTCCCAACGCGGCATCGAGGCCAATCCCGAGAAGGTAACCGCCATCACGAGGATGGGCCCGATCAAAGACCTCAAGAGCGTGCAAAGGGTTACTGGGTGCCTCGCCGCCCTCAGTCGCTTCATCTCGAAGCTCGGAGAAAAGGCCCTGCCCCTTTATCGACTCCTGAAGAAGACGGAACACTTCGCGTGGACCGCCGAAGCCGAGGAATCCCTCTCGAGGCTCAAGGCCTTGCTCACCTCGCCCCCGGTCTTGGTCCCCCGAGCCCGGCCGAGCCCCTCCTGCTTTATGTCGCGGCAACTACGCAAGTAGTCAGCGCGGTCATAGTAGTCGAGAGGGAGGAAAAAGGACACGCCCTGCCGGTTCAAAGGCCTGTCTATTTCGTGAGCGAGGTCCTTTCCGAGACCAAGACAAGGTATCCCCACATCCAGAAGCTGTTGTACGCGGTCGTCCTCACTCGGCGGAAGCTCAAACACTATTTCCTGGGCCATCCGGTCACTGTGGTTTCAACTTTCCCCCTCGGGGAGATAATCCAGAACCGGGAGGCATCGGGAAGGATCGCCAAGTGGTCCGCCGAAATCATGGGGGAGACCCTCTCCTACGCCCCTCGGAAGGCTATCAAGTCTCAGGTACTGGCAGATTTCGTCGCCGAATGGACCGACACCCAACTACCCCCGGCGCAGGTGCAGAGCGAGCTCTGGGTCATGTACTTCGACGGATCACTGATGAAGGCAGGAGCAGGCGCAGGATTGCTATTCGTATCACCCTCAGGGGTCCATATGCGATATGTCATCCGCCTCCACTTCCCCGCCTCCAACAACGTCGCCGAGTACGAGGCCCTCGTCAACGGCCTGCGCATCGCCATCGAGCTCGGGGCTCGACGCCTCGACGTGCGAGGGGACTCTCAGTTGGTGATCGACCAAGTAATGAAAGACTCGAGCTGCCACGATCCTAAGATGGAAGCCTACTGCAAGGAGGTTCGAAAGCTCGAGGACAAGTTCTATGGCCTCGAGCTCAACCACGTAGCCCGTTAATACAATGAGGCTGCCGACGAGCTGGCCAAAATTGCGTCTACTCGAGGGACGGTCCCCCCCGACATCTTCTCGAGGGATCTGTACACACCGTCCGTCGACCTAGGCTCGGGGGCTCCCGCCCTCGAGCAAGGGGTCGACCCACCCCCCTCGACCGATCTCCCCTCGGGCGGGGGAGAGGTCATGGAGATCGACGGGGCCGTCACAGTGCCAAACCCTCCGACGGATTCGCGCGCGCCCTACCTCGAGTACCTGACGCGAGGCGAACTCCCGGAAGACCGCACGGAAGCTCGTCGAGTAGCTCGACGTGCCAAAACCTACGTCCTGTACGGGGACAGCCGCGAGCTATATCGACGCAGCCCGTCGGGTGTGCTCCAACGCTGCCTCACCCTCGAGGAGGGGAGGGCACTGCTGAGGGACCTACACTCGGGGGCTTGCGGCCACCACGCGGCGCCCAGAACCCTGGTAGGAAGTGCCTTTCGACAGGGCTTCTACTGGCCCACGGCAGTCAACGACGCCACCAAACTCGTTCGATCCTGCCAAGGATGCCAATTCTATGCCAGGCAGACTCACCTACCCGCCCAAGCCCTTCAGATGATACCCATAACTTGGTCGTTCGCAGTATGGGGGCTCGACATGGTCGGTCCCCTGAAAAGAACCAAGGGTGGGCACACTCACCTTCTTGTGGCCGTCGACAAGTTCTCGAAATGGATCGAGGCTCGGCCCATCGCCAATATCTAGTCTCGGCAAGCCGTGCTATTCTTCACCGACATCATCCACCGCTTCGGGGTCCCCAACATCATCATTACCGACAATGGCACGCAGTTCACCGGCCAAAAGTTCCTGGACTTCTGTGACGATCACCACATCAGGGTGAATTGGTCTGCAGTTGCCCACCCTCGAACTAACGGTCAGGTCGAGCGTGCCAACGGCATGGTTTTGCAGGGCCTCAAGCCAAGGATCTTCGACCGGCTGAACAGACATGGAAAGAGATGGGTCGAAGAGCTGCCCGCTGTGCTATGGAGTCTCCGAACGACACCGAGTCGAGCTACGGGGTTCTCCCCGTTCTTCTTGGTCTATGGGTCCGAGGCCGTCCTCCCCACCGACCTCGAGTACGGGTCCCCTCGACTGAAAGCCTACACCGAGCAAGCCAACACAGTAGCCCGAGAGGACTCCCTCGACCAGCTCGAGGAAGCTCGTGACATGGCCCTGTTCAAGTCGGCCCAGTACCAGCAGACGCTACGACGCTACCACGACAAGAACGTGCGCAAAAGGGACCTCAACGTCGGCGACCTCGTTCTGCGCCGTCGACAGAGCAGCAAGGGGCGTCACAAGCTGACACCACCTTGGGAGGGACCCTTCATCGTGGCAGAGGTGCTGAAGCCCGGCACTTACAAACTGAAGAACGAGAAGGGAGAGCTCTTCACCAACGCGTGGAACATCCAACAGCTACGTCGCTTCTATCCCTGAGGCCCCAGGGCCTTGTACATTTCCGCATTTATGTACAAATTCTCGAATGAATAAAATGTTCTCGAAACACATTTCACGTTCGTTCGTAGCTCGAAGGTAGCCTCGACTTTGCCTCAGCAAAGTCGAGCTCCCTTCGGGGGCTGACAGGAGGGCACCCCCTCCTAAGTCCCCGAAAAACCCGTACGTTTTTTCAAAACTCGACCCTCCCCCTCGTTCTTTCCCTCGAGTACGCTTCTCAACTAAGTAAAGGCGCCTCGAGCTCCCTAAGGGTCGAGGGTTCCGTCGAGCCAGGGACCCACCTACGCCCTAGGGCTACGGTATCCTTACTCGCCACCCCCCTTCCAGGGATACGAGCGTGCGTCGAATACTTAAGTTCACAAGCGTCGACTCAGGCAAAGAAAAGCAGAGAGAGATCGAGAAGTAGAAACAACTGAGACGAGCCCGTCCACAGCACTAAGGTAGCCTTGACTTTGCCTCAGCAAAGTCGAGCCTCCCTCGGGGGCTAACAGGGGGGGCATCCCCCTCCTAAGTCCCCAAAAAACTCGAACGTTTTTTCGAAACTCGACTCTCCCTCTCGTTCTTTCCCTCGAGTACGCTTCTTAACTAAGTAAAGGCGCCTCGAGCTCCCTAAGGGTCGAGGGTGTCGTCGAGTCAGGGACTCACCTACGCCCCAGGGCTACGGTACCCCTACTCGCCACCCCCCTTCCAGGGATAAGAGCGTGCATCGAACACTTAGTTCACGAGCGTCGACTCAGGCAAAGAAAAGCAGGGAAAGCTCGAAAAAGTGAAATTAACTCTATGCACATCGATCAAAACACGTCATATACAAAATGCCCTCGGGGGCTTGGCATGGTGTCGGTATATTGGCCTAACTATTACATGGACCTTTTTGTCCAGATATGGCTCGCAGGCCCGCGACCACCCGTCGACATCTCCCGACGACTACTCATCCGCCGAGGGGATCACGTCGGGCTCGAAGAGTTTCGCCAGCTGACCTCCGGGCACCTCCGCGTGGTCCATCAGCTCCTGACACCTCGCGTCGTTCTGCTCCTCGGTCAGATCCGGGTCGGTGGCGAACCCGTCGACAACGAGGTTGAGATCCACGTCGTAGAAGGAGTTGACAACCGCGAGGGCCCGCTTCACCCCCACATGCAGGGCGGCTCGGACGTTCTCCGTCACCCCCCGCGTCATGGCGTAGAAGCGGCGCAGCAGGGATTCCCCCCGAGTGTCCCCCTCGACCTCCGGCTCCAGCTCGACCGAAAGGTCGTCGCAGAAGGTGTTGATGGCCGCCGAGAGTGTCGTGTTGAGGTTCACCTCGGTGCTCAGCAGGCCCTGAAGATTGTCCAGGTCCTTTTGGGCGCGGGCGTTCTCCTCCGCAAGCTCTGCCGAAACAAGCACATAACGATCAAAACCCGAAAGCAGAAAAAGGGTCGAGACAGGACAGACCCCGCAAACACCCGAAACACTCACCTTGGGCCTGCACATCCAAGGCGGAGTAGGCCTGCTCGGCCTCCTCGAGCTGATGGCGGACGGCGTCAAAATCAGAGGACTGGTCCCTGACTTGGGCCTCGAGACCCTCGATGGTCTTGTATGCCTCCCCGAGGGCTCCTTCTGCTTCATCGCCACCATGCCCAAGGAGGTCGCGCGGGTCCGAGCCTTCTCCTCCGAGGCGGCCAGAGCGTCGCGCTCGCGGGAGAGGGCGTCGAGGTCTCCCCTCAGCCGGGCGGCCTCCTCCGTGGCCTTGCGCTGGGCCTCGACGGCGGCATCCCCGCTCCTGCCCAACGGCGATGGTCGACCGAAGGGCATCATCGAGCTTCGCCTGCGCCGACGACAAGGCCTCCCGGGCTTCCTTCTGGACAGCCTCGTAGCCGGCCCTCGCGTAGGCGACCCTCGACTCGGCATCCTTCTGGATAGTCGCCGCCTCCGCCTTCGCACGAGCGGCTTCACCCCTCGCCTTCTCCAGAGAGGCGTGGAGGGTCGAGAGCTGCCCCTGTACCCGGAGAATGTACTGGGACTTCTCGTACGACCTCACCCGCAGCGACTGACAGGGATAAAGACGAAGATCGTCAACAAATGGCAACCATGCAGTGCAAAGTACAATCTAAGGTAGAACGGAACCTACCTCCATTCCCTCGCGTATGTCCGCGGCGGCGACCTCCGCAGCGCGACGTACCGAGTGCTCGAATAAAGCCCGGTACTCCTCGACGTTCTCCCACCGTCGAAGCTCGGACTGGTTGTCGAGCGTGAGGAAGAGTCGCTCGGGGTCTCGAGGGTCCGCCACCTCGAGAACCTCCTGGCCCCACGCCGCGCTGCGGGCGGCGATCCTCTGCTCCATCGGCCCGGTGACGCCAATGCGCAGGTCCCCCCCTCCTTGGTAATCGGAGAGGGGCGAGGCTTCCTCCTCGGCGCCACCTCGCGAGGACGTCGACGGCCCTGCGCGATGAGCTCCGAAAGGTCAATACCCAACGGAGCGAATCCACGGCGTCTCGAGCAAATCGAAGGGCAACTTACCTTGAGACGTCGACCCCCCAACCTCGAGGGGAGGTCGAGCCACCTCCGTCTCCGCCCGGGGAGCCGCGATGATGGCCAGTTCCGCCGGGTCCACCAACTCGGCCACCATCTCGTCCACTTGGGCGGGGGTGGACTCCATCAGCATCTCACCCTGAGCCGGCGCGGATGGGCCCTCGACGCGCTCGAGCTGGAGTCGAGCCTCCAACGCCGCCAGACCCTCGGGCCAGCGCCCCGCCATCGGGTGAGCCGGGGCCTCCCGCTCGGCCGTAGGAACCTGGGCCTCGACCACCTCCATATCCTGGGCCGCGCCCGATGTCGGTAGGAGCTCCACGCCCCCCGGGGCGCCGGACGCGACCCCTTCCGACGGCCGCGCAGGCTCCGCGACCGTCGCTTCGACGGCTACCACCGCCGGCGGGTCCGCCTCCTCCGCCGTTTGAGTAGGCGCCGAGGCCCCCTATGCCTCCCCCCGCGCCGCCACCTCCGGGGTCGTGGCTGCCGGTGCCGCCTCAGGGGCGACCGTCGAAGGGGGCGGGGCTGCCGGACCAACCTCGACGGTGGCTTGCACCACAGCCCCCGTCTTTAGCTTCTTAGCAGGGGAGGGGAGCGCAACCCCCAGCCGGCGCTTTCGACCTGAAAAAGGAGCACATGCGCGATAATAAGCACGAGTCCTCACCAACGGAAAAGGGAAAAAACGCACAACCACGAACTCGACTTACCCCCTCGGAGCCCGACGCTTCGGCTCGGCGCCCGCCGGGCTGGTCGAGCTCTGGGATGCCACTGCCTGGGGGGCGGGGGTCGAGGCGGCACTCGCCACCTTCTCCTGGGCAGGGGCCGGCGGCGCCACCGTCGGCTTCTTGATGGCCCCCACCCGCGCCGACGGGTCCGATGCCCGCGCGCTCGACGCGGTGGGCTTCGGGGGCTCGCTCGATCGACTCTTCGACGGCGACGCCACCCACGCCCTCTTGTCGGTCTCCGCCTGCGCCGGCGGGCCCGGCACCCGGGCGGTCGACGCAGCGGGCGTCGGGGGCTCGCTCGATCGACCCCCCGACGAGGGCCGCGGCGTCTGCGACCGCGTCCGCCGCGGCGCGACTTCCTGCGAGGCCACGGGGCGCTCCGCCCGTGGCCCAACTTCAACAGGAGGAGCCGACTTCGAGGTCGACCCCCCCTCCCCACCGGTAGCAGCGGCCGCCTGCTCAGGCGCCGTCTCCTCGCCCTCCTCCTCCTCGTCTTCCTCATCCTCCTCCTCGTCCTCCTCCTCCGAGGGCGACAGCTCCTCATCGAGGCCCAACCGCCTCTGTTGGGCCCGACGCTGCTTCCTCTGTTCTTTCTCTAGAGCCTTCTTGGTCTTCCTCTCCTTCTTCTTGTCCTTGTCGGCCTTCTGCTTCTCCGCGCGGAGGCGGTTCGCATCCCTCGTGGCCCGGTCCTCCGGCACCGGCGGAAGCGAGCGCTTGTAGGACACATTCCCCTGCGGGACGCAAGGTGGTCAGAGAACAAGCAGAGAGGACGGGAGGGGCGGGCGCGAGGACTTAAAGTAAAAGGAAGGATCTTACCAGCTCGTAGAAGCCCTCGTCCGGCTTCATGGGGACCTTCGCGACATCCTTGAGGGCGAACCCCCCCGCGAAAAAGCGGCGGACGTGGCTGGCCACGCGGTCTAGGGTCCACTCCTCCTCGACGAAGCGGCACCCCGACACATCGACCCCCGGACCCATCTCATCGAGACGGAGGGGTCGAGCCATCAGCGGCAGAACCCCCCGTCGGTGGAACGCTGATGCAGCGATCTCCGCGGTAAGGCCCTTCTCCTTCAGACGCCTGAGCGCGTCCAGCAAGCCCTTGAGGTGTTTTTGCTTGTCCGTCGGAACGCCGTACCTCCAGCGCTCGGGCTCGGTGTTGAGTGTCCTCCCGGTGTACGCTGGGAGCAGACCATCGTCGTTCCTCAGGTAGAACCATCCTGAATGCCACCCGGAATGGCTCGAGGATGGGTTCGCAGGGAGCCAGAGCTCAGGCCGCCTGGCGTAGATGCTGCAGCCTCCGGCCCTGACCTCCCGACGGACGCCCTTGCTGACCGAGGTGGTGAAGAGGTTGGCCTTGAAGATGTGGAGCCACAGATCCCAATGGGGCTCGACCCCCAGATAGCCCTCGCACACCGCGGCGAAGACCGCCGCCTGGCTGACGCCGTTAGGAGTGAGGTGCTGGAGCTCCACATCGTAGTGGTGGAGGAGCGCGCGCAGGAAGCGGCTGGGTGGAACCCCCAGTCCCGCCCGGTGGAAGGCCTCGAGCGACACCACGTACCCCTCCGGTGGGTTGGGCTCGGCGTGGTCCGGCGGCGGAGCTATCCACTCCGGCCTCTCCGTCGAGGTGACGGGCCGGAGAAGCCCGCTCTCCACTAACCCCTCCAGGTACGACTGACGGACCGAGGAACGAGGCCAGGCGCCGAAGAGCTAGAAGGTGGCCATGGGAACGGTGGGTTGCTCGGGTTTGGAGGCGGAAGGTACGTTCCCTATCTTTCTCTTTCTCTCTCACTCACGCAGATTTCCTGCTCGCGGGATGCCTAAGGCAGAGGCGGAGAGAAGAAGGTGAGAAAGACGAAGGCAAGGAGGCGGGGAAGGCAAGTGCGCGTAAAGGGCACCGGATACCTCGCCCTCACTATTTATACGCGGAAGGCCAACGGACGGATCCGGCACAGGCAAGAGAGTCTCCGCATTTAATTCGCATGTACTTCCTTCCTCGTATTCCCTCCAGGATAAGGCGTAACGTCCCATCATCGGGTTCCGCGCCGCACTCCACGCTGTAACCGCACTGTTGCGCCGAACGGACACCGCCTAAAAAGGCGCGCGGACGGAAACGTCGCCTTCGAGGGTAAGGAATCTTGAGGCAGCAAGAGCTGGCCCTCGAAAGAGGGTTCGACAGCTACCCTCGAGTGCCCGAGGCCAGAAATGACCTCGGGTTAGGACCTCGGTCCGCCCCCAAAATCTCGAGGGGACAAAGGCCGGCCTACGAACGGGCTCGATAGCCCCCCTCGAGTACTCGAGGCCTGATAAGGGCCTCGGGTCGTCAACTGCAGATCGTACATGGCCTCGAAGGGATAAAGGCTGGCCCGTCCGGGGGTTCGACAGCCTCCCCCGAGAGCTCCGACACAGGTATGTCCCCAAGTTCAATACAACGACCACCTGCTTTTCCCCTCGGCGGTCCACAAGGTCGGACTCCTCCTCCTGAGGATAGCGTCGGATGACGAACCATCCGTCAAATCTTGAGGGAGCGAAGGCTGGCCCTTACATAGGGTTCGACAGCCGCCCTCGAGTACCTGAGGTTAGGAAGGACCCATGGTTATCGGACTCCGGTCCACCCCCAAATCTTGAGGGAGCGAAGGCTGGCTCCACGAACGGAGTTCGACAGCCGCCCTCGAGTACACGAGTCAGGGATGCCCCCGGAGGCTCGAGAACGAACTCTCGAGACTCCCTGGGACATATCCGAGGCATACCTAGGAACACCTAAGGATCCCTACGCTGGGAGGCATCGAGCCACCAACTCCTATCGAACGGGGTTGGCACCTTGGTGGTCCATTTGGTCGTGCTTAGCGAGCCGTACGGCTTGCTTAACAATGAGAACGCCTCCGGGCCGCTAGTTGATCCCTATCGAACGGGGTCGAGTTCTCACTCGGATTTTTACCCGTACAGGGCACCATTTCTAATGGACTCATGCCCGAGAACAGCTCACCGAGGACTTCGGGCTCGTCGTCCTAACGAGGATAGCTCGATGCTCTTCACCCCACGATCCGAGCGAAAGGATCCGTGGGAAGGACGCTACGAGGTAGTGAAGGCCTAGCCATTCGAGGGCTCGAGGGCCCGACTACGCACGGCACCCCTCGACGAAAGAGGGTCAAAAACTCGTAACCTGGCAGACAGAGTCGACCTCTCGGGCGGGGCGCTCTGACTCCAGCGGTGCTCGAGGGAGCGAAGGCTGGCCCTCGGTAGGGTTCGACAGCCGCCCTCGAACACTTCTCTTTGCAGGAAAAGGAACGGGATCAACCCCTCGACAGGGTGTCGCGTCTCCAGGTATCCTTTAAAGACCCCACTACATAACGTATTTTAGCCCCAGAGGAGTTCTAAATCACTCCTCTGGGGCCTCGGGGGCTACCCGCGGGGTGCGCTCGCGCGCACCCCCCGGAGAATCGGATTTCTCACTAACCCTGCAGTCCAAGGATAAACCCTCCGGACAATTCTTGCTCCCCCGAGAAACGCGTATCATAGCCCCCAGAGGAGTTCTAAATCACTCCTCTGGGGCCTCGGGGCTACTGTCGGGTACGAAGGTAAGGGGTACCCTAAACCTTTCGATAAATTAACGCTAAACATAGCAACCATTTTTAAGGCAAGGATCAGCCTACTGTTCGGTAAGACACGGCCCATCAATCGAGGGCCCCCGCTACACCGACCACGGAAACCAGCCACTGGCCCCGGCTCTACCTCGACGACGGACGAGGGGTCCGACGAACGACTCCCCGGCTCTACCTCGACGACGGACGAGGGGTCCGACGAACGACCCCCCGGTTCTACCTCGACGACGGACGAGGGGTCGGACGAACGACCCCCCGGCTCTACCTCGACGACGGACGAGGGGTCGGACGAACGACCCCCCGGCTCTACCTCGACGACGGACGAGGGGTCGGACGAACGACCCCCCGGCTCTACCTCGACGACGGACGAGGGGTCGGACGAACGACCCCCCGGTTCTACCTCGACGACGGACGAGGGGTCGGACGAACGACCCCCCGACCTCTACCTCGACTTCGACCCCCTCAACCTGTCGACGCCTCGACCTTCCAAGCGCCGTCGACGGACGAGGGCTCGATTGACCCAACCACTCCGGCATGGGTAAAAGTAAAACCACCTGACGACATGGGTGCCTGCGTCCACTGTCAAATCCGCCAACTCCCCGTCTAGTCCCCGACTCCCGACGACTGTGCCGCCACTGCCGCCACTACGCAAGTACGGACTTCTACAGTACCCCTCGGAAAGTGAACAGTGCGACCCTCGACGACGGCTTCGGGAACGTGACAAAATCATGCGGGGCTCGACCCCCCCCCCCTCGACCGAGGGCTCGACCCCCTCCTCTTCAACAACTCCGGTACGGAAGACGTCCCATCTGCCCCGTCCCGCTTCGGCCAGGGGACTTCTACTGATGCCACGACCGGGACGCCTGAAGGACGGGAAGACCACGCCGTCACAGTGCTCGATGTCTCTTCGCCAACACTGTGCCGTGGATGCGCCGCCCATACTTCTACTATTAGGACCCTGTACCCTCGAGTCTCCCCCTTGGTCTATAAAAGGGGGATGCCGAGGTAGATGAAAGGGGGGCGCTGGTCAGAGATTTCTTTTTCCAGGTTTCTCTTTGAGGACTCCAATCCGACCTTGGTTCTCAAGGACCCTAGACCACACCACACACACAGACGCTCGATCGACCCCTCGGGTGGCCGACTCCGTGTAACACTGCTTGTACCCCCCCTGTACGAGCACGCTTTGGGTGCGAGATAATACAAGTCATCCTCCCCCGCTAGACGTAGGGCCTTCTTTGCCCGAACCAGGATAAATCTTGTGTCCATCTTGCATCACGTCTGAGAGAGGGAGCACGCGATATACAAATTTACTCGTTGGTGGTCTTGACCCCCGGGTCATAACACCGACAATATACTTTAGAGCTATAAAGTTTGTAGCGAGAGATCCAAACACACCTTAGTGTACAAGTCATTGCAGGTGTATCTTTGTCGATAAAAATGAATGATGTGAAATTGAACCATATTAATGGATGCACAGAACATTAACCCCAATGTTGATCCCTAATTGAGTGCACTGTTTTGAGGTAACTTCAAAACATAACGTAAGATATTTATTCAATCTCATACTCTTTTATATTGTAATTATAGTACATATCTAATAAGTATTGATTCCCACAACTATGGTATCTAAGAAGTAAGATATTATGAAATTAACTTTAGGCCAAAAAAATTACTATATTTCAAGATTAGAAATCCTAAAATTATTAATGGTCAAGGTTCCAGAAGTTTACTGAATATGATAAAAACATTTTTTGATTGAAGAATGTGTCAAGTTTCTACAAACTATGCAAATCAGCACTACCATCCAAAAGTTTGTACTTATTTATAGCCGTACCTGATTTTCTATAAGAGAAAACACTATTTCTAAACTAAAAACGTACTTATTTGCAGCCGTAGCTCAGTTGTTGTGAGAGAATACACTATTCCTAGACTAAAAAAGTAGACCTGGTTTTGGATGATAAACTTAAGGGAACAAAATCATTGCTCCAAATTGATATAATACAAAAATATATTCCATGCATCCTAATTTTAAGTCATTCTAACTTTTTTTGAGATTAAAAGTATCTCAAGTTTGACTACATTTACATAACAAAATTATAATGTTTATGACACCGAATAAGTGCCATTAGATTCTATATTAATTATATTATATAATATATATTTGATGTAATAAACCTTTATAATTTTAGTCAAACTTTAGATGCTTTAATTCTCAAAAGGTTAGAATGACTTATAATTTGCGCTGGATGAAGTATTTTTATCAAAATTCTAATAATATGGTGAATATTTTTATATAACTTAGTCAACTGGGTCTAAGAGGTTCCTTAGTTAGTGGGTGTCATATGGGGTGTCGTATGAGGTATTCGAATACTAATAAAAATCAAATTATAGAATCCGTATATAAACCGCGAGACGAATTTATTAAGTCTAGCTAATTAATTTATCATTAACACATGTTTTATCATAGCAATTAGTGTCTAATCATATACTAATTAGACTTATAAGATTCGTCTTGCAATATACATGTAAAATGTGCATATTAATTATTTTTATCTATAGTTAATATTTTTATGCACATGTCTAGACATTCGATGTGCAATAATTTTTTTTGGTGAGAACTAAACAAGACTAAGACTGATATACTCCCTCTGTCTCTAAATATTTGTCGATTATGCTTCCCAAAAATTATCTTTAACTAAATATATATTAGAAATAGAAACAATTATGATATATAATTAGTATCATTGGAAAGATTTTTAAATCTAGTTTTTTATTAAATTTATTTGGAGATACAAATGTTAAACGTATTTTCTACAAATCGAATCAAACTTATGGTATGGACACCAATGGAGACAGTTATTTTGAGACGGAGGGAGTAGACTTTACGAAAAGAGTATTGTTAGGTCAGTTTTAATGGAGTTTCATCAAAGTTTCATGGGTATTAAAAATATGCTGACGTCGCATTGTATTAATAAAGAGAGAGGTGGTTAGAGTTTCATGGGGATGGAATTTCTTCACACTATTTTTAAAACATAATTGTGTTGAAAATTGAGAAATGAAACCTCCAATGAGAATGACCTTAAAGAACAAAGCGCACATTTTTTCACAAATCAAAATCAGTGCAGTCATATGGCAGCTATCAATTACCGTGCGGTACGGAGTAACGGAGAACCATTTTCACGGCAAATTCAACAAACCAACGGTAGGGAACATAGGCAGGGGACAACGAATGACAGACTGAACTGAAGCATGCAGTCGCATACTAGTTTTTGTTGGATGAAACGCATAGTTTTTATTCGGTCACAGCGTCGGATTTTTAACGGGAAAAAGTCCAAAGTTTCTCACTCCCAACTTTGAACTGCTTTCGTTAGTTACATGAACCAAAAAAACCAGAAATCTTTTCTCTTTTAACTTTAAAATAATTTATTTTACCTCTCGGGCCGGTTTTGAACAATAGAGTTTTATCTTTTTTTTCTTTTCTTATTTATTTGGCTGAAGTTTTGAAAAATTATAGAAAAAAGGTAAAATAAAAAATTTAATTTTATTGAATTTTACATGAGTAGATCTATATAGTTAACATATAATAGGTTATTTTTTAATACAGAGTTTTTCCAATTAATTATAGAAAACTTAGATTTAGATGTACAACAAAAACTTTATACTAAACTATATCATATTATATATTTACTATATAGATCTATACATGAGTGCAACAAAAATAGATTTTTTTTCTATTTGATTATTTTTCTTTAATATGTTTTTTCAAATATTTAGTCTAAATAAATAAAAAAGGAAACAAAATAAAATCATTGTTGTTGTAGCAAAACCGCCGTGCAAACCCGATCAGAGAGTTGAAATAAATGGTTTTCAAAGTTGGAGGAGGGGAGATTAATTGGGTAAGAAAAAACAAAACGCAGTCTAACAAATTGACGGGAAAAAATGAACTTTTTTCTTTTTATAATATGATCGCTGGGCATAAATTAATTGACGGGCCGAAAGATAAGGTAAGATTAAGATGCCATTTTCTTTCGCGGACCGAATGATGTATCGGGCTTCCCGGCTCCCACACGCTACGTGATGGCGGTGGCGGGTGGCCGGTGGGTGTCCCAGGCTCCTCCTTCTAGTATAAAAGGAGGAACGAAGGGGCGAAGGGCCCATTTGCCCGTGATATGCATGGGCTTCGAGCCGATGGGTTCACGTATCAGGTATCACGTTCATTCTGCGTGGAGGGTTGGAGGCGGACAGACGGTGGTGGTGGTCGGTGGCGCGCCGGCGGGACATGGCCGGCTGCAAAACGGCCGGGCACCGCATGCACGCAACCGCCGTCACCGTCACATGTGCCTGCGCGTAGCGGAACGGCAGAGCCCGCTCCCACACGGTCGCGGGGCACTGCCAATGCCAGCCATGCCATGAGCCCATGAGCCATGAGTCCATGACACGGAAATGAAAAACAAAGCCAGTTACAGAGAGCCGGCTATGGCAATGGTTGTTTGTCAGGCATTTCGTCTCTCTCTCTCTTAGCCGTCCTGCAATTTGGAGATTGCAAGAGACCTCTCGGAACCGGCCGGATGGCTGCAGGATCGATGTTCTTCGTCAGCAAAACAAAGCTCATACTGTATCTCGTCTCACCTTGCTGCAGGGATCATGGATCATCTATGCTTGGTTGCGCCCCCGCCCCGTCGTTTTCTACTTGTAGTGGTCGACTAGTCGTCGGATCCGATACTCTCCCAAGTTGTGGACACTCGTACTGGAGTATTTTGGTGTTGTCTCCATCCAAGTATCCACCACTACGCCCGAAACAGTTTTCCGCGGCGGTCAAATTTCCTTTTTCGCAGCGGGTAAACCCGTCCGTCACTACGAGAAGGTCACGGTAAATAACCGATTTCCCGCAGCGGACCACTTTGCCCGCTGCGGTTAACCGATTTCCCGCGGTTAAACGTTTAAAAAAATTAAAAAAACCCAGGTACCCGTCGGCGAGCCCATTCTCGAGCCCGACGACCTGCGCCTGGGCCCCGCGCCGCTCAAGGCGTGGCCCCGCAAGCCGCGCGACCCGCAAACCCATCCAGGCCCGGCGTCGAGCCCATCCGCCGTTGCACAGAGCGCCGCCGCTGTCTCCACGCGCTGGGGCCGACCCTGATGTGCCCGACGCGACGACCGCCGCGTCCGTGTCGGACGCGGCCGGGGCCGCCGACCGCCGTTGGGGCCGACCCTGATGTGCCCGACGCGACGACCGCCGCTGGGGCCTCGCGCGGGGCCGCGTGAGCCGCCACGTCCACGCGCATCGCCGCGTCCGCCTTCCCGGAGCTCGACACGTGGGGAGGAGAGGGAGCCCGACCCTGCCCGGAGCTCAACGAGTGGGGAGGAGTAGCGGCTAGAGGGAGGGAGTTGAGTGGATCTAGGAGGGAGGAAGGGAGTTGCCTCCCTGCGAAGGAGAGAGTGAGGGGAGGGAGACGAAGTGAGGAGGAGAGGGAGTGAAGTCTGAAACCCTAAGTGTTAGTTTTATACTCAGACCACTAATCGGGCCTCGCCCTGGGCCTTTTGGGCCTCATCCTTAACCGTGACGGGCCTTATAGGATGTCCGCTGCGGTAAATCGATTTACCGTAGCGGGCTAAAATGCCCGCCACAGTAAATAAAAAATAACCGCAGTGGTAAATCATGTGTTTTTCTGCAGCGGGCAAAACTAGTGTCCGCCACCGAGGGCTTTTAAGCAACGTTGCGGAAGCTCGATTTTGACGTAGTGCACGCAACAGCTAGAGGCTTGTTCGTTTGGCAGGATTATGAACTGTTCTGGCAGGATTATGTACTGCTGGCTGATTTCTTGTGAGAGAAAAATACTGTTATGGCTAGATTTAAGCCGGCTGAAAAGCCAAGCGAACAGGAAGTTTGATTTTGGTTCTGATCCTGTCACCCAAAAGATCTTCCAATGCACTAGTATCAGGTTATCACAGCCTGAACGACCGTTGAGCGGTGCAGGTATGAGACGTGGGTTACAAATAGGAGGAAAAACTGGCACATAAATTGGTAATTTTTACAGGATACAATAATAGTAGTAGTATACTCGCTAACGTAAGCCTTGAGTTGAGCTGTGTTTTCAGAAGTAAAGTATGTGACGTCTGGAGTCTGGGAGTTGCCATTAATCGACAGTTCCAGTTCATCGCGCAAGTATACGGTACATCTTTAGCGGTGCGTTCCTAGTGAACGACTTTTAGCTGGATGATTAGTCACTCGTCCAATCTAATCAGCCGGGACTCGGTGTGTCAAGACAATAGGACGGATGTCTACTGAAGCTGCAACTAGTAGAACGCCTGATCACGCCAACAGGCCGAAACTGCTCTCGATATGATAGTTTACCTGACTCTGACAGATGTGAAGCAAGGAAATCACTGCAGTCCGATCCGTAAAAAAATGGTCACTGTCACTTCACGGAGGCCCTTTCGCGGTCGAAACCGACGAGACCGTGCGCAAATTTCGCCGTTCTTGTGATGTGTCGCGCAATAGCTCGGCAGCTTCGTTATCTGCTGGCTTTGGGCCAAAGAAAAGATAACCAGCCAAAACGATCGTGATGACGACGCGGTGGTGCGCGTGTGATAGTGGGAGGGCGTGAATCGTGATTATCCACTCGACCCCGCGAGATCCGGAAATGCTCAAATGCAGCTACAAAGCCAAAAGAGGACGCCCGAAAGGCCACCGAGCTTTTTCTCCCCTCCAAACCGCACCGGCACCGCTGCCGGAAACGTCTCCGCCCACTCGGCCGTGTAGGTTTTCTGACGCTTTGTTGCTCGCAGGGCACGCTATCTATTTTCTTCCTAGTGGAGGACGGGGGTAATAGCATCGAGTGATGATAGTTCATGGTGCACAGCTAGCCATGTCGCTCTGTCCTCAACGGAGGTGCGGCACTTGCACGGAGGGAATTGACGGGGGTGAACCAATATCTTGCCATCTGACCTTACGTTCACACAAAGCAACCAGGTCCTCGGATCTCAGCTGCGAGTGTTGACGTTTTGTAACGAGTACTACAAGTGTTACTGGCTACTGTATGGTCGAGAACTCGGAAGTACAAGGAACAGCGCCCGAGGTAGGATTTGGACATAAGACGGCCGTTCAAACCGAGCAACAATAATCATGCATTCATGCGTGATGAAAGACATTCATACTTTCATAGAAAGAGTATATGTAACAACAAAATAAACGTTTGTGTTATGGTACCCAAAAAAGTTGGAAAACTTAAAATAGAACACTAAATATAATAGAGGAAATACAACAAAAATAGTTACCCTTTGGTCTCTAACCTTCATGGAATCAATTTAATTCCTAGGCCAGAAAAAAGAATCACAGTAATAATCCCTCGGTCCCTAAAAGAATAGATTTATGATGTTGTTTTAAGTTAAATTTTTTAAACTTGTTTAAATTTCTAGAAAGAAAACCATTAAAATTTATGATATGAAATTAATATCATTAGATTTGTCATAAACATATTTTCACATGGTACTCATTTTAAATCATATATATCATATTTTTCTATTTAAAGTTAAAAAAATGTTTGACTCGTACGGATTCTAGGAATGGATTTTTTTAGAGGCAAAGGGAGTAATAAGAACAAAGGAAACAATAGAGTTCATATGAAGACTAATAGCATGTTTGCTTTATTTATTCATTTATTCTTGGGGGACATGTTTTTTTTTAGCTTTTGGCTCAAAAGCTGTCTTTTTAGATTTTGGCTTATGTTTATTGACTTTTTACTATTTATTGTTTAATAAGTACTTAGCTTTTTAGCACATCAAGCCTTTAGTTCATTTCACCATAAGCCAACTTTTAGCTTTTAGCTTGAAAAAGCTCAAACAAGTAGATGCCAATAAAGATCAAGGGCATGTTTGGCAGGGTTTTTCTGGCTTCGGCTATGGCTCTTCCAGAGGAGTCCTACCAAATATTTTTTTTATTAAAAAATAGAGAATCCCCTCACGAGAAGCTCTTCCAAACATGCTCTAATTCGAAGGGAGCTAACAAGGAAACTACTAATTATAATAACTAGCTAATTAAAGGGTGCACTATGAGGATGAACCAGATGTTTGGTAGACAATAATAAAAAATATAAAAGAGATAGAGAAAATAATAGGAAGAATTAATTCCTATTTACCTAATATAAGATACTATTAAGGATTAATATATAAGGAGGACAAAAAAATCAAAATACAAAGAACATCATTGGCTAACTAATTAGATTATGAAAATCTAATTAAGGAGGCGTACTATGGGAGCCATGATTCCAGCCCCGCTACTATTTTCTCTGCACTACTATTTTCCTACAGATAAGAATGGACTTTGATCTGAGGATAGCACTGGCAGTTTAGGAGTGGATGAACTAAAAAACTCATGTTTGCCTTCCGGAGGAAACTGTGAATTACTTTTTTTTTTGAGAGGAGTGAATTACTTTCAGCACGGTATAGGCCTACTTGCAGCGGCGAAAATACCATGGGCCGGAGAATCATGGTCGTTCGGCCCGGCTTGGAACCACAGTGTTTCGATTCTGCCGCAGCTGATTCTGTGGCCGAAAAACGGGACAGCCCACAGGAGTTACAAAACCCAGCCTATAAAGTCAGCCGCTCCCAGTTCCCACGAGGCCAGACCGCCGAGATGCGTCGAGCCCACTAAAACCACTTGCCCCCAAAACCATGCCGGTTCTCCGCTCCCCGTTCGCAGGGGGCGGCCTCCCCGCCGGCGACGCCGACCCGGACTACCTCTATTTCCTCGAGCACATCCGCCTCGACGGCGACTCCTACACCCTCGAGCTCCCGGCCTGCGGGGACTCCCCGGCCTCGTTCCTCAAGTACGAGGCCCCGCTCGTCAGCTCCTCCGACGGCGAGTGCGTCTCCGATCCCTCCCCGGGCCGCCTCAGCAGCAACCGCCGCGCGGTGGAGGAGAGGGAGCCGTCGGAGTCGGCGTCGTTGAAGACGGCTCCCGCGTGGTACGATTCTCTCGATGACGTCGACGAGGATTACCGCCTCTTCCTGCAGCACACGAGCCTTGTGGATGGCCAATTGGTTCTCGAGATCGGGGGAGACATCGTCAACTACGATGAGCCGGTTGCGGCGGGGCCTCGGGGGCAGAAGGATACGCAGCGGGGGGAGGAGGAGGCGACCTTTGCTTCGCCGGGGGAAGGGGTCGGTGTTGCAGCGGGGAGCGATGAGGTCGCCTCCGGTGCTCCGGCGACAGTTGTTCCGGAGCAGTACGCGTGCGATTGGCGTGCGGATCCATCGCTACGGCGTGAGGTGAACGATGGCGGAGATGAGGGGCTGTCGGATGCAAACACGCTGAAGGGCGCGTATCGGGAGGCGAGCTCAAGCGATGGCCGTCGTGCAGGACACCCTACTAATTCGGTGAGAAATTCTGATACTTACAATTGCGTGTCGTTGTCAGTAAGTCACTAGCGCATGCTGTCTTTAACAGAATAAGGAATACTACATTATACAGTACTTCTCAGTGCGCAAAGAATTTCCATTTCTGTACATCCGTGCTTGTTCTCAGCGGACTGTGCGAGGAGCTGTATCAGATAAGGAAAAAATGTGTAAAATACACCAGTAGCCCAGTACGTTTCCTTTAACATAACGTGCGCCTTCCTCAACTTTCTTTCAGAACGTGGTTCGAAATGTCTCATTCAAGTTGTTGAAGAAATATATATTTTGATTTATGTATTCTTCTAAAAGAGATGATGTTTGACATGTTTCGTTTGATTTGTTCTTCCTTCCTACTCATCTGATACAGGGGGAAAAAGTAGAAAAGGAACTAGGTATTATATGGCCTACACATATCAAACGAAGGCCAGATTCAGATTTCAAGCGAAGGTTGATCAAGGCTCTTACAAAGCCAGTTGCTCCGAAGGATTATTATAGATTGTTTGACACGGTTACTATCCGTACTCCGTTAATGAAGTTGCGGCAGGTCCGCAATGAATCAAAATTCTATCCTACCGAAGAGATGGGCAGTTCATATTTGGACCATTACCCAGGTACGGTTTTGCAGCGCTTCGTACTTCTTGTTTATGAACACCGTCTCCATATTTCTTTCTCCTTCACACACTTTTTTTACATTCTTGTTATTGGAAATATTCCAATAAATTTCTGGTATGATGTCCTTTGTTGGGTCTTGTCTGTATGACTATCACTGCAACGAATGTCCAGTTTTGTCCTCTCCTTGTGACAACTTTGTTATTGCCAATGATATTCAAGCATTTTATTTGCATGTTCCTTTTTGGTGCATCATATATAGTATTATATTGTTGAATCACTAGTATATGGTTGTGTACATAGTCTTACTGAGGCCACACCTTGATATCCTTGGTCATCCTTTTAGAACTTGTAATGTCAACAGGAGGAGTTAAACGGAAAAAAGACTCAGTTACAGTAACTGCTATCGTTTGAGTACTCATTTTCAGTGTCAACTACTGAAGCTAATAGTCGTCCATGCACAATATTTCTATAGGCGTCGGAGCAATTTGGGGATTTTCATGATACAACACTGCAAATGTCAGACTTACTTTGTTGTTGAACCCTATAACTAATTAATGACTCATTTCAGCTAAGCAATTGATTCTTTGGAACTTTGAGTTTATATACTGAGATCATAGTCATGGTGGATTGGTAAATAAACACACGAACTAGATTCGTTCTCTTGCTTAATAATATATTTATTTCTCATCAGAAGGTTTTTCTTTGCTTCTGTTTGTGACTAAACTATTTTTGGGACCATTGTGTAGTAACACAAGAAGCACCCATAAAGCACTTCTGTAGTTGGTGCTGAGAAATATATTGTGGAGAAAGAGTGTTCTTATTCTTAAACTGTCCATATTTGCTTGTAATTCTAGTAGTAATTAATGCATTTTCTTTATTTTATTTACTTCAGATCTGGCCGATCAAATTATGAACAGTGGCCGTCGCAATGGTCTTGCTCTCATGCGTGGGTTTCTCTTCTGGTTGCAGGTAGCCTTGTAGTATCTCGTTTTATTTTGGCAGCACCTGTTGTCTTTATCTTTGTATTTTGTTTGAAAAAAGTTTTCATATATCAAATCGTATGTTTCCATATCTTTTGTTCAAGCAGAAATGTCCAACACTAAAGCTGTCATTCTCTATACTGAACTACATGTTTTTTGGGTAGAACTATTCTTTGTTTTTCTGAAATAGGCATTTTCATAGCCTGCAAGGCTCCAAGTCAATATAGGCGCCATTAGGTCTGGTTAAGCAGACCTGATGTCAACCATACTGAACCAGTTTTGTTTGCAGCATCAGTACATACTGTCTTATTGCCAGGCTGTTGCATACCTAAGCAGCAATGTGAATCTGCTAACTTTGAGCTTCATTCTTCTGCAGAACACTGTACATGAAGATCAGTTCAAGCCATGGGTAGATGATTATAAAGATCAGGAGGTTATTTGTTTGGTTGACTGAGCTCACCCTGTTCGCCTGATTGTTTCGGTGGCTGATAAGCCGGCTGTTGCTGTTTTTGGCTGTTTTTTCTGTGAGAGAAAAATACTGTTTCGGTGGCTGATAAGCCGGGCGCTGGCTATATCCTTTGTTTGCTTGATTTCGCCCAATGGTGATAATAACTCTGCGCGTGTGACAAATTGTCCTCAGCGGAGAATGTATGGATTCCAATATGCAATGGAAACCTCGATCCTGGAATACCATGTTCAGGAGTATCTCTTGGATAGCAATGCACATACATTTCAGCTGTTGAATGAATAAACGGTTCCTCATTGAAATAATATATAAACACTCTATCTTATGTTATTATTTGATTATGTCTGAGATGCGATCCCTGTAGAGTTTGTCCCAGACTGTAGTTAGGACTCCGTCAATCTGATGAGTTGTTGCACTTAATCCCCCTGTCATCTAGGATGTTGAAAACAGGATGCAGTACAGAATGGTTGAAAACTGGACGACCTCGTATGACTGCAGAATTGCAAAAACTCAGTCCAGGGGTGCTTTTTTCTTTTCTTTCTTGAACATGGAAGCATTCTCCATTATTATCAATCCGTGCCAAATCATTGGCAACCAAAACCTGGATACAAGCTGGGATAGAATCCCTGACTGAATTCATGTCCAAACCATGATTAACACCTAAGCTCGCTAGACAATGTACTACTGAATTACAGAATCGAGAGTTATGAGCTACAATTTTGGACACAAAATTAGAAGATAATAAGTCCTTGAGTACCCAAATTACACCGCAAGCCGAGCTGCGATCAGAGTTTGTAGATGTCACTGCTTGAACTACTGATGTCGTGTCAGATGCCAGAACAACTCTCCGAATCCTCAATTCAGCAGCTCTTTGCATAGCCTGCACACAGATAATAAGCTCGGCATGCAGTGGTTAAGTACTGTCGCCAGTTTGTCATACCCCTAGCTGATCACCGCGCCGTCTTCATCTCGCAAAACAAAACCCCAGCCGCCTGAACGTGTGCCGGCCCTGGAAGCTCCATCACAGTTTGCCTTAGAGCAAGTATAGTAGCAGACTGTAAGCTGGCTAAATGGTGACATGGAGGAGAAAAGAGAAGAGAGAGAAGCAAAACGAGTTGTAAGCTTACAGTTGGCTCAGGTACAAGAACCAAAAAAGTCTGTGAGAGTGACAGGTGGACCTAGTATTAATACTGGAGACTTAATTATATGGGTGAGCTGAGAGCAGACTACAAACAAATCTTACAGCCAGCTGCTGGCTGTATTATTAGCCCTGCTCTTAACATAGCCAGCAGATGGACAGCGCCAAGCTTGGGCACAGTTGGCCCGACTCCCGGCAGATTCAGGAGCAGCATTTCTCCGCATAGTTGCGAGTTAGTTGTGCCATCTTAAAGGTGGTTCTAACTTCTAAGCTCTTCACCCTCTCCGACAGCACACCTTTCAGAATTCAGACCACCATAGGTATAGCAGAACAACCGCTTTCCATCAAGTCTTCCACACAGAACCCAACTTGGCAAAAGTCTCATCCCATGCACTAGACGTTGGGTCGATCAATTCCATAAGAGCATCTCCAACGGTTTTGCATTTTTTGTTTGACAAAATTAAAGATTTACCAAGTCCCAAATAAATATGGTAAATATAAAAAGAGTTAATCTTCAACGGTTTTCTATTTTTCACTTGACAAAACAAAAAATTGTACATGCTAGGGGGAAATATCCCGCGAGAGTAGCGCGCGGGACAATTGCCAAGCGAACTGCAGTTTGACATATATGTCAAATATCACCTGGTGTTTGCCAAGTTAACAAAAATGTCAAGCCCATTTGTCAAACCGTTGAATAGGAGATTTTTAGATTTTTTTACAAAAACAAGAATGCCAAACAAACCGTTGAAGATGCTCTAACCCAAGTTAGTAAACAATTGCCTCTTGGCGTATGGGATGAGACGCATGGTGTGTATATGGGCTTTTTGCTTGAATATTTGACATGACGAACTTCAAACAGATTTTTTGGACTATAAATGATTTCCACTAAAACATACGTAGCTACAAAGCTGCAGATTTGATCGAGTTCTACAGTTAGCTAGCTAATTTTATCTTAGACCGAATCTTTGAAATTAAATTTATTTTAATAATCATAATTTAAGCACATGTTAATTAAGCTAATATGATTATATAAAGACAATATTTATATATTATTATTCACTATAGACATACTTATTTATTAAGTATTGTATTTCTACCGTTGGAAAATGCGTAAAAAATATGTTATAAGTTGTAACGTAGAAACATAGAATTTTAATCTATAGAATTAATTTTCATCTTCCACCCTATAAATTTTACATAGGATTATATGTGAGCTTTAAAAAGTGTGGAATATTAAATTTCAAACTAAATAACTTAATTTATTAAAATAGATTTTAATTCCTCTAAAAGAATCCAAATGATCCCTTAGAGTTATTAACCAGCTAACTATTTTTAAATAAATATATTTAAATTTAATTTTTTAAAGCTCTGACCGAGTTTTTAGAAAAAGATATTAAAATATTATAATATTAAATTACTATAATTAGACTTACTATAAAATACATTTTCATAAGATACTTATGTTTTATATTATGTAGATGTTGTTATTTTTTTATAAAATTACTTAAATAGTTTGGACATAAGTTAAATTTTTGTAATTAATTTATTCGCAGCAGCTAACGAATCTGCATAGGGCCTCAAACCAAGATTACGGGAACAGTAGACTGGTCATAACGTGATTGGACGCCGATACTCGTCAGTCTCCACGATGATACCTCATAGAACCTGGCTCAGACTACCCACTGCCACTGGGGAGTGGGGACTGTGCCGAACAATCGCTCCAGGGCCCACGATATAAGAGGCGCTGGCGCGAATACATTCACACCGCGTCTCCTGGGCTTCCTGGCGGACTCCACCCCACTTTCCAAACCAGGCCACAGCCGAAAACCCCCGATCATGCCGCCGCCGGGCGAACCCTGCAGCCCCTCCTGCACCGCCGGCTTGTCCGAGAAAGAGGCCGCCGACGCCGACGAAGACTACCTCTACTTCCTCCAACACGTCCGCCTCGACGGCGACGCCTACTCGGTCGTGATCCCGTCCGAGGACGGCGCCTCCTCCCCTCCCCAGGTCATCAGGTACGAGCAACCCCTCCCCGATCACAATGCCGGGACCCCCGTCGCGGGCTCTAATTGCGGGGAGCAAATGGCCCCTCCCTCGCCCGAGGAGAGCCCTTGTGGCACGAGTGAGGCCTCGCTCGGCGTGAAGCGCAAGCGCAAGGCTCCAGACGCGAGCCCCGGCGGCGAGGTCCGCAGCGGCGCTGTCCTCATGGAAGAGGACACGCCGACGCCGGTGGCGGAACCCGCTTGGCTTGACTCGCCCGATATCGACGACGACTACCGCTTCTTCCTCCGGCACGTTAGCCAGGTGGAAGACAAATTGGTGTTCAAGATGGGTAACTGTTCAATAACTATCGGGAGGCGGCATCTGTAGACCATAGCGATGCTGAGGAGGAGGAGGAATGGGAGGAGGAGGAGGAGGAGGAGGAGGAAGGGGAAGGGGAAGACCAAGAGGATGATGAAGTGGACAGTCCTGCGTCTGGGCAGTCGGGGAGGATGGTATAGGTGAAGAGGAGGCCATCTCTGCGTCAGTCACAGAGGATGGTGTTGACTCGGATTTGCCGATTCAGAAGGTCTTTGAGTTACTTTAGTAAAATCGTCCATCTCTTATGAAATGTTGTTCTAAACTCCTGGTACCGACCCTTTCTTTGCCTTGTGATTTTTGTAACGCGTCTTCTTGCTTAAAAAGGTGAAGGAGGAAGATGTGAGCAAAGAGGATGATGATTATGTGGGGACTGGATCAGAACTGCAGATTGTTAACGAACCGGTGTATTATGAGGTAACACCATGTCACTCCCATTTGTTGTGAAATGTTAATTGTTATCATGTTTCAAGCTGAGAGCATAGGTTTTCCTGTGCCCGTCACCATGCCACTGATTCCATACCATTCTTTTCTTGGAATGCCTAATAGACAGAGAAGCCGTTGAATGCTCTAGTCAGGGGAACAACAGATTTGGATCCTTTGGGCAAGAAGGAAGCAAGCACAAGCAAGGGACATCTGGCCATGCCTCTCAATGCTTCGGTGAGAAATTACAATACATGTCAGTATTATTACTGTTTATTTAATTCGGTATGCGTTATTTTTGCTTGTTCAGATAGGGTATATTGATTCAAGTCTCCTGGATTTACTAATTCCTGGAGCCCCTCTTAATACAAATATGGGTTCAACATGCAGGAAATTTGTCTGGTTGATACTTGCACATGACCTGATTTGTTATCATGTTCGAAATACCGATGTCTTTCCCCATACCTTGACTGCTCCTATGGCATGTTTGCAGTATGTAATTTGTCACAAACTCACAATGGGTTTAGCGTTTTAGATAATTGTGATACTGTAGCATTCATGCATAATACTGTTATTTTAAGGCTTGAAAGTGATTTATTACTCAGTCCATTCCAAATTGTAAGTCATTTTAGTTTTTTCCTAAGTCCAATTTCTCTAACTTTAACCAAGTTTATAGAATGCACAAACATCTACACCATCAAACAAGGTTCATTAGATACACCATGAAATATATTTTGATATGTATTTATTTGATATTGTAGATGTTAATATTTTTTCTATTAACTTAACATTAGACAAGTTTGACTTACAACACTAAAACAACTTAATATTGCAACAGAGCAAGTACCTACTGTTTTCTTCGTTTAGCCAAGGAGCTTAGTCCACTATATAAGGTTGCAATCAATGATAGTGTAGTATCTCTCGGTTTGTTTACTTTATTCAATATGAGGCAAAAGCTATGTCTTACGCTGTATTCTTGTTTCTGCAAATGTTTACTCACAGGAATTACAAGGCGTTATTTGGCCCCCACATATCAATGAGAGGCCAAATTCAGTTTTTAAAGAAAAGTTGATTGAGTTTCTCATCAAACCATTTACACAGGAAGAATATGATGACTATTTTGCCCTGGCTACTGATCGTCGTCCACTGCTCAAAGAACGAAGAACCCGTAATAAGGTGGCGTACTACCCCTGGACGCATGAGCTGAACAAGTCATACTTTGATAGGTACCCAGGTATGCTTTTGTATCAAGCACACATTATTTTTTCACAATCAACTCTTGTTATTTGGCCTTTGGCTGAATTTTGAGTCTCATTGTTGTTTTCCTTTTGTAAATTATGATGTGTTCTGTTTTAATACTGCTGGTGACACATTTCATGAAACTTCTATGTGCAACAGTTTGTAATTATTGTTTTCATTTTGAACCTTAAATGCAATTGCTGGGCTGTTTTTGAATTACATATGCCCCAAACAGATGGTTTGCCTGAACCTCTGATTGTAGTTGTGGACATTCTTTCCATACCATACCTGAGGTCCATAATTTGTAAAATTAGCATTGGTTGTATTAGGGAGGAAAAAATGTTACTTTAACAATTGCATCGGTTCATTTCAGTCTTGTAGAATTTTGGAGTTCTAATACTCATATTAGGCCTGTTCAACTTGTCTTTTGACCTGTTATCTTTCTCCCGGTGGTGTTTCAGCCTTCTTTTTGGTTCTGGTTTTAGTTGTTCTAACTTCTAAGTCAGGAGGTTTGTCAGATGGTGTTTGTGGTCAGAGGTGGTAGTGTTTCTCTTTAGCTTCTTGTTTGGACCAACCTGTGGTGGTTTTACCAGTGGTGTTATTGTTTTCTCAAGTTTTTGTTAGTTGTCTGTCGTTTTCTGTTTTGGTAGTTGACTGGTGGTCCTTGTAGTTTCCAGTGATTTTGTGGTTGCATTTAACCTGTAATTTCCTGTGAACTTGGAGCACTTTTTTTTTATCAAAAATAGCAGGAGCTCTGCCTTGCAGAAGCAAACAACAGAAAGTTTTGCCCTTGCAGGCTATATGAAGAGAGAGTGCTGAAGCACAGCCAGACTAAGGCAAAGGTCCTCCTGGTTGCTGAAAGCATGATGTTGTTATGCGATATCCTCTTTTACCCGCAGCACCACCACCAGCGCCATAGAGCTCTCGTTTTGGAATACTCGCTTCTTTTCTTTCCACAAATTTCACTTGGCAGAACTGATTAATTAACCAATTGAAAACGCTTCTACGTGTCTTTGCCCCGATCTCTCACCACTGGGCAATGGAGGCAATATTGGCTGCCTGGATGTTTGGAGGTAGAGAGAAAGTTTCCCAATCCAGTACCCTATTCCAGATGTCATTAGTGAATGAGCATATGGTAGGGACAGATGTAGTCAGATTTCCTGTTGCCCATGACAGAGTGCACAAGATGCTTGGTGCGGCCATCCCCTCCTTGCTAGGTCGTCTGCCGTCAAAACTTTGGTTTGAATTAGAATCCCAGGTAATGGAGTTGAATGAAGCTCTGTGAAGTGTGCAATGAAACTGATGAGACCCCGGAGCATATCATAAATGCGCTATGTGAAGTGTGAAATCTGCTTCGGGAAGAATTTGGGACGTCGTTGCACTATCTTGCTGGCAACTCTGGAAAAGGCGCAATGCTGTCATCAGCTGCTAGGATCCAGCCGGAGTGAGGCTGAACAATGGTGGCGCAGATTGCCCAGACGGAGAAGACCTATAGTGGATAAATGGTGTTTGCTCTTTGAAGAGAAAATGGCACAGCTTACTTAGCTAGACTAAAACAATCTCCATGTACCCTTCCTTGAAAGGGGAACTGGCAAAACTTGTAAACCTATATGAAAACATGCGGGCTGATTAGGGCCACATTAAAATAAATCAGGTGTCCCACCGGGTGGGGGGGCCTTAAAAAAAGGTGCATTTATTTTGCCAAATAGGTTGTGTTTTATTTTGAAAGGCAAAATATGTTGTGTTGGCTTCAAAAGACCGGTAAATTAGATTTGATATGCCGACTTAGCGGTGTATTCCCTGGTAGCCATCCATCTCGAAGCGAGGGTTGCAGATGAACGTCCTGGACTCGTAGCCAAAGAGAAATAATTTTCTCAAGTTGAGTGTTATCCATGATTCTTTCCTGTTGGCTTCTAATTGACGCATTATCCCTCAGCTCATGGCTAACTGATTTGTTCTTGCACTTAACTAAAATGTAGAAGTTAGGTGCCGTCATTCTTGGTGCACCTCCTTGCCGCCAGCTACTGTGGCAAATTTTTTGTTTTGTGGTCATTACCCATTGTCGCAGTGGTGCACGCATTGGACAACAGACGGTCTGTGGTATCACAAGGGGTGTCAATGCCCCCATGGCTTCGAATCATTAACCCACTCAGCCCAAAGCTAGCAAGCCTTAGCGCTCTTCTATCTATAAGTCCGAGATACTTAGCCCCCCAAGCTTTTTGATGTTTCACTCATCCCAAGTTGAGGAGGCAGTGGGCATCATTAGCCTTATCAGTCAATCTCTTTCATGGAGCTCTTAAATTTGTTTAATGTAGGACGTTTGAAATGGTTTCTCATGCAGTACCAATTATATCGACGATGAGTTGTGTTGGCTTTTGAGTCGGTTTGTTTTAACTTACCTGATGCTATGTTTTCTCCAACTGGCCTGAGTAACTAACACCTCTTTGTTTGTTGAAATTCAGATCTTGCTGAGCAATTCAGTCTCCAATGCAATAACTATCCAAATGGCTTGGCTCTTTTGCGTGGGCTTATTTTCTGGTTGCAGGTAACCGCATACCATTTCTTTGTTGTTAATATTCTGGGCAAACTAAGTGTCTGTTGGCAAACATCTGAAACTCACTCCATCTCTTGTTAAAACAAGTAACGACTGTAGCATAAGCGTATTCTTGTTAGAACTAAAGCAAAAGCTTTATTTTTACAGTGGAGACTGGAGACAGTCAGTTTGCCTATGTAGCTGAGCATAGTACAGAGCGGGCTGGGAAATCCCTAATTTTTATTATTTACTCTCTATCTGTATGCTTTTGTAGAACGTTGAGCAGGAAGGCCAATTCAGGCCATGGAGCGATGGATTTAAAAAGTACCGAGTTGTTCCTTTCGTGGTATGATGGGAGAAGGTTAGGTTACCCATACTAGACATTACTCCATCCAGTTCAGAAAGTTGTTTGGTAAGTTCGCATGGTCACCTCCGTGCAGCTTTGACCACTGATACTCACGGGGTCTTGGGTGATATCTATTAGCAGAAACTATGGTATTGTGTAACCCAATTTGAGTGCCCTAGAAACAGAAGGGGGTGTCTAAACTGGAGCAAACCCTTATTTTGCCCAGAGATTCGTTATGTGGGTATTACTGTGCAGGGGTGACAAAATGCTGCCAACAGAATCGGTATGACTTTGTATCTGTATAATCTGAATTCTGGAATGCTCTGGTTCGTATCTGGGACTGTAAGAATACATCTTATTCAGCAGACGAATGGAGAAACCATTCTCTTAAGGGTGTTGGATAAGCACATTCTATTTTGGTTCTGGGATCTCGCTGCTGTTGAACTTCATCCGAGGCTTGCCCATGCTGAAGTTGAGGACTCTTGACCTCATGTTGTACTTGAGCACCCCGTCGTACAATAGTTTGCGGATGTAGTGCTCAAGGTCTGACCCGATCAACCGAAGTGTGTACTCCGACAGCTCAGCCCCCTGTTTCAAAGAAGAAACGGGTCAGCCATGAAGACATCCAGTAGTGCACAGCTATCCTCATACTGGTGAGCACTTCTTTTGCCAGAGCTTATGTTTTTTCTTATAAAAAAATATAGCAGGAGTCCTCCCTTGCATTAAAGTAGAGGAAATGAAAGAAAAAAAATGACCGTATGTATCTATCGGAGCTGTTGGAGTGGGAGCAACTAGTACAGAGGGTTTGTTGTCAAAAAAAAAACTAGTACAGAGGGTTACCTCGTAGTGATCGACGAGGTCCTGGAACTCGTTGAAGACCATCTGGCAGGCCTCGTCGGTCCAGGCGAACTCGTCCTGCGGGTCCAGCATGAGCGTCAGCTTGTCCATCTGCGTCTGGTCGAACGCGTTGGTCACCGGGTCGATGTACGCCGCGTAGATGCGGACGTGCCGCGTCGTGCAGCTCAGCCACTGCCCGCCGTACTCGCGGCTCATGTTCTTGCTCTCCGCCAGCGGCTGCCGCGGCAGCGACTGCGCGTCCCCCTTCCTCTTCGGCTGCCCCCGCTCCTCCTGCGTCGGCGGCAAGCTCGCCACCTCGGCCTCCTCCTCCTTCACCTGCTGCTCTTGCTGGGCTCGCGCCGGAGGGACCCTGACGCGCCCCGCTCCCGCCGTCTTGGCGCTCGCGAACCGGCGCCCTTGCAGCGCCAGCTTCGCCGGGGATAGAAACGCCGTGGTCGCCGACATGCTGCTGCTTCGCGTCTGCTGCTCTGCTTCGGGGCTGGTGCTGGTTTTTTGCTCGGTCCGCGACTACAGCAGCTGCCGCGCATTGCAGCCACAGGCGTCTTACCGCGCAGAGCCGTGTGGCTTGTGTCGCCTGCTTTTTTTCCTTGGATAAGGGCTGTTTCTGCCACTGACTTCGGTTTCGGCTTGCACTTTGCACAGCGCACGATTGGGCCAGGCAGGCTTCTTCTCATTGGGCTGTGAACGCTGGTGCGGTTGCTTTGCGATTTCGGGTACGCGGTTTGTCGCCACTCACGCAACAGACACTCCTAGACTGAATAGCGTCGCGTGACATTCCTTTAGTGTTTTTAATAATCCTTTCAAAGGTGAAAAAAAAAATGCACTGCGTCTGCGTGACATTTTTAGTGATGACGCTAGCTGTAGCTTTGCATGCATCGTCCCTGCAAAAGCAGTACATACGCCACAGCTGGAAATGTCTGCTGCCTCTGACGACCGCGTCACATGGAAGGCAAAGGGAAAGGTGCTTGCTACACGGGCTTTAGCTTTCCCGGTAGGGAATCATCAACTGTTCAAAACGTCAGCCGTGAATTCAGCTCGGAGGACGCGTAAACCGGAAATGTCCCCCAACCTGTTATATACAGTACGGACACTTGGCATTTGACAACAGATGTAGTACAGTACAAGCCACACTATTAGCGTGCAGAGCTGCCTGTAATTACAGTATTATTATTACAACTCACAAAGCTAATCAAACGAATCAAATAATCGTGCTAAGCAACCAATGAGCAATAACCACGCGAACTAGCCATGCACGTTCGTTTCCACTTTCACCGGCAGCAGCAGACTGGGAAGGCCGCCGGCGCCTGCATCGGCGACGGGTATCACGGGGAGCTTCTCGCAGTCGCAGACCTCGATCACATTGCCGTCGGGGTCGTGGAAGAAGAGCTGCTCCACCACGGTCTCGCCGTCCCGCACCCGCGCCGTGACGAACTCCAGCTCCATGTCGCCCAGCCTCGCCTTCATCAGCCCCATGTCCGTGCACTGCATCCCATTCGCAAACGTACGAGCACAACCGATTCATCAGCAGGTATTCTACTCCGTACTGACTATATAAGCAGCACTTCAATTCTGCGCGAAAGCTCTGACGGTCACCTGAAAGGAAATGTGGTTGCCCTTGGGGTTGATCGCCGGCGGTCTTGCAGCCGCCGCCGCCGCCGGAGCGCTGGAATCCGAGCCGCGCTGCAGTAGATGTATCCCCATGCCGTACTTGTGCAGCCTGGAAAAAACATGCAACGAGTTAACCTCGATCACCTTGCGATAATGAACGACAGCAAAAATTTCTATGGACAAGCAGTACGTAACAGTAGGCAAGTGCTGTTCTGTGCGAAATGGCTGCTCTACTCACCATGCTCCTCTGAAGTCGAGGGACGCCGGGCGTTTGACGAGCTCGAAGCCAAGCACACGCTGGTAGAAGCCGACGGATGCTTCCACGGACTCGCACTGGAACGAGACGTGGTTCAGGCGGACGAGAGGAAGGGGAGCAGGGTCATGCTCATCAGAGCTGTGCCTGTGCGCGTCCTTTTCATGGAAATCCATAGAGGTTTTAGTTACAAGAGAGTCGCCTACGCGCAGCTGTTGGTCGGGAAACAGAGGCTCGATCGGCGAATCAAATGACACTTCTTGTTCACTTGTTCAGGCCAATAGACAGACAGAAACGATCATGTGTATATATAGGGTGCCATGGCTACCGTGACGCGAAATAAATGAACCATCTAATCTAATACTAATGGATGAGCAGATTCAGGAATGACCGAATGACTTTGACGTCCACGTAGACGCAGGATTCATACCAATCCCCTTACTCGTTCACCGACGTGCATATTGCTGACTTTTTTATACCTAAATTGCTGGCTTATCGCTTCGTCATTCGTTTGCCTGATCCGTGATCCACAAATCTCTGAATTTGTCAATGCCTTGCTGCTTCCACTAAGCTCTTATTTGCTGGGAACTTGGGAAGCAATATCTGTTTTTATCAGAAGAAGACATTACCTAGTACTCCTACGTCAGTAGCCTCTAGAAATTAATGGCAACCTGTTGTATTACATTTTGATGTTCTCTGCTCACGGTTTCAGGATTGGGATGCCGACTGGACTAGTTTCGTCTCAGATATGATACACGTTTCTGCAAACGAGGGATTTCATTCGGGAAACCCAACAAGGCAACAAGGAACTTTGAGCACGTAGACTCATCCTCGAGCAAACAGCTAAATACGTAGCCTACAGCACAGAAATTTCTACGTATGCATGGATACACAAGATATATGTCATGCTCCCAAATATCTCAAATACTGTACTGTTCAGTTTTCAGTTCGGCAGGCTACAGCTCTATATGTTGAAGAAATTTCACTTGCACATATCTCATCGGATTAATTTTCATATATGTCTATGAGCGGGAGTGTGGCCATGTTTAGGGCGGTTTGACAGAGCTTTTTTTTTTGTTGAGAGAGTACACAGTACAACGCAGACACTCAATACGTACGCACACTCGCCACGTATGCACACTCGCCCCTACGAACACACGTACGCAAACCCTACCCCTATGAGCACCTTCGAAGAACTGAGCCGGCAGATCTTGAAGTTCACGAAGTCACCACGGGCGCCTCGCTGTCGACGGGAACGTCGCCTACCACTTAATGCGTAGCGCCGGAAAATCCTGAAATAAATCCAGAATAAAGCGTCGCACCCAGGATTTGAACCCTGGGTGGGAGCCCCCCAACCAATGTGTTGACACAAAAAGCGTCAGGATCTGCGAATACCTCGGGTTATTACCCGAATTCGATATCCGAAGGCGTGCCAGTCGATTTGACCAGTTAATCGACAAGGACGATAACTAGAACAAGATTCAATCAAGACAACGGCGATGCGCCCGGATGCCAAGATTGAGACTTGATCAGGATAACTAGAGCAGAGCTGAACTAGACAACAGCGATGCGCCCGGATGTCAAAGCTCAGAGATACTCCCACGCGGAACTTGCAAGGGTTTGACGGAGATCAGGGTGATGCAACCCGTCGAAGCTTGAAGAACTCGATAAACTAAAGCTAATGCAAAAAAGGGTAAATTGTAGTAAAAGTAGAATAAGAGTAAATTGATTTGATTTTGATTGGATTGATCTCTTTTACACGCAGCCCTTGGACACATATTTATACTCCCGCATGGAGAGCTGTACAGAGACACGACCCGTACCTTTTCTAAAACAAACTCCTAACTTTAAGGAAACTGACTCGCGCAAGAGTCGGATAACAATATTATTTTCCTAAACAAATACGTCTATTTTAAAGGAAAACAAACGACTCATGCAAGAGTCAGACTCAAACTACTATAATAATACTGGTATAAAATCTCCAGTTTCCTTATATCTTTGCTTCGATGAAAACTTTCCATCGACAGACTGTTTCAATCCGCTATTTTCCTTCTTTTGCCACCAGCAACTCCTTCACTGACGTCAACTGCCAAGTCATCCTGTGCCCATCGGCATTCCATGCCCATCGGTAACCAGTATCGGCAACATCTCCTCATCGGCAATCGGCAACTTTGCAATCCTGGTGACCCGACTTCACCAATCAAGCTCTATCGGCAAGAACCATCCAGCTTTCATCGGCAAGCACTCCCATCGGTAAACTTTTTCCGATGACTTCTTGATGCCGATAGAAAATGGCCACCGATTCACGCAAGTCCTAGCTCATTTCACACGTGCCAAAAAAAACGGTGTCAACACATGCCCTCCAATTTCGGAGTGTAGAATATTTTACGCGCCGAAATTTTCTCCATTGTAGTCGTTCCTTCCGAGATAACCGCACAACTTCCTCGATCCCCGCGCGCAGAACTGCAATTTATTAATAAAATCCCTCGATCATAGCGCAAACAGTTGCAAATCTGACGATATCTCCTTAATTATTGCGCACATCCACCGCAGGCCTCTCCACATTCCTGCACAGTATGAACCGAAAACCCAAAATACCCCTGAGTAAGCTTATAAAAGTTACCAGGATCCAATCTGCCTTTTTATCCTAGGCCTACTTTCACTTTTTCGTCTGCCTTCGTCTTCAACCTCCGGCGGCGTCTCCGAAGAACACCTTCTCGAGCTCAAGCAACAGTGCTTTCCCCAATCCCAATACGAACCACAAGAACTCTCTCAGCTCCAATGACGATTCAAGTCGACATTTCTAAGGTAAATCCACTTTCCTCCTCATCCAACCTTCTGCTAATTCCTTTCCCGTATGAATCCATAATTTTCCCCTTTCCTTCTTTGATTCCTTCTTCTCTTTTCTTTTCGAAACCTAGGAACTGTACAACAAAGTAGTGATTCCTCTCGACCAGTCCAGCTTCACCTGCTTAGGCCCAATGGGGAATCCTGATCCTAGTTACATGATCAACGCGGAAACCAACCGTATTCCTTTTAGATCTGAATGCTTCAGTTTAGGATTATGGAAGGACACCTTCCGGTCATGGCCTAAGCCCACCAAAGGGTGGAAGAACTGGTACCTTAGGGTCATTAGAACACAGCAAGTTTACTAGTCAGAGCGCAGTTTGGATCAGTGCATCAGGCTCTCCATTGCCGATATGGAGAAAAACGAGAACATGTTGATGGCGGCCTCCTACTTCTGGTCTGACACTATGAACGCCTTCCTATTCAGGCATGGACCAGCCACTCCCACACTTGCCGATGTGCATATGTTGACTGGTCTTGATGTTTCCTCTGCCGATACCTTCACTCTATTCAATAGGAAAGCTAAGTATAAAGTGAATACTCGGAATATCGGCGGCTGGACTGGCTATATTCAGGAGTATCAGAAGACTGGATTGGTAAACCAGAGGGAGCATGCCATCTTCCTGAATATGTGGCTAGAAAAATTCATCTTCTGCGGCAGGGCAGTCGGACCTACCACCATGCATCTTCTGGCAGCTGAACTCCTTGCCGATGGAACAAGACTTCCTCTAGGCAGATATCTTCTTGGATCGGTATACCGCCTTCTACATCAAGTATCCAAGAAGTTAGGCGAGCCCATCGGCAACCTCGGGGGTCCCTGGTGGTTCATTAACATGTGGCTGAACGCACACATGTACAAAGCCCTTCAGTTCGACTTATTCGCTCAACAATTTCCAAGGGACATATCGGAAGATTACAAATATAGGGATGATGAATCGGCAACTCGTCCTCCACTCAACTTCGGAGAAGCCATCATAGTGTTGCCAGGGACCGATGCCGATGCAGAGCAGTTTGGCCTGTTCTTCTAGAAATTTTACAACGGAATCCCTGCTTCGGAACGGCTCTGGTGGCCATACATTGACGAGGACAACCGATTTTCGCTGCTGTTCAACCTTACCGATGGGAATGTGCCTCAAAATCAACTAATCATGAAGGCCAGTATTGTTCCCCGAGCTATCCCAGTCAACATCTTCGGAACTGGAAAAAATGCCCCTCCATCCTTCGAATTCTACTACCCATCGGCAGTGGCAAGACAACTGGCATTTGGCCAACTGTCGATCAAGATTTGCTACTCCAAAGTGGTAAAACCAAGGCAGACCATCTCCAGTGCCATAGACTGGAACAAAATCGTCAATCTACCTCCTAATGCCGATACATCAGACATTGATCTGTCTTCCTGGGCACCCACATTCTTCATCACAAATGAATACAAATTCTGGTGGCAAGAATGAAGATATCAACTATTTGCCAAGTCATCACACTACTATCGGAATATAATTGACGTCAATCACGTCATTCCCGACGATGCAGTAAGTTTTTCATTCCGATGCATTCCTCATTACTTTATTCTTATCATCGGCATTTGACCCCCTTATGCTTAACAGGTTGACGATCCAATTCCCAAGATGAGCATGAGTGGCAAGCCCTTTAATCTCCGAATGATGAACCCCATACCACTCATCGGCAACAATGCCCCCACACTAGCTGCTTTCACCTCTCAGAAGGTATCCAAATCGACGCCTGCAAAAACCAAGGCTACATCGGCTGCTGCTGCTGTCTTAACACGGGTTTTTGCAGTAAACTCATCTTCACTCATACCGATCACATACTGTTTTATCGGCAACATTTTATTTTACGTAACTTGCACTAAATATTTTCAGGCAATGAGGTCATCGGCAGCTGCTCCCAACACACAAGCATCTCCAAGTCCTGCTGCCGATGCCCCCCAGGCTTCATCGAGACGGGCTGGATCTCCCACCGCCGCACCAAGGAAGAAAAGGCGCCTGAGATTGGCCACTCCATCCTCGCCATCGACTCCAATCGCATCACCAACTGCCGACGTGCCAACGGTAGAACCATCATCGGCTCTTATCCCTGATCATCCACTGGACGACATCCCTGATCAGGAGATAACTCCACCCGCTGCAACAGCGGAGGCGACATCGGCATCGGCACCTTCACCAGTCGAAATCCCTGATGAAAGAACGGTGCTGCCACCACAGGAGCCAGCTACTACATCGGAAGCAACGCCAGCAACAATGCCACCAGCACCAACGGCGTCAACTGCTTCCCCAACAGAAGCTCACTCATCGGCAAACCGTTGCCGATCTCCAGGATGAGGCTGGACCATCCAACATGCCAAGTCCTAGGCAAGAAATTTGCTTCAAGATGGTAAGTCGGTTGCTTAAAAATTCATAGTATAATCTTATGATCGGCGTATTTTAACTGCTTCTTTTTCAGGCCCAAGACTCCCCAGACAGCTTATTCTCCTTCGGTGTCAACCCCCAGGACGAGGATGAGCACCAAGAAGGCACCGCTCGAGCAGACAACCTATTCTCCTTCACTATCAACATTCCCGATGAGGATGAGGACGAGAAAGCTCTGCTCCAGCTTTATCGGCAGAAGTCAAATCCAAACTCAAAGTACTGCTTTCCTTGCTGCAACAAGATACATCCCAGCTCGTCCAGGATTCAGCTGCAGCAAGGACAGCTTTCAAGGATATCTAAGGCCACCTCCCTGCCGATACAGAAGAAACACTCTTACAGGCAACTTTCCTTGATAGCAAGCTACTCCAATACCAGAGGCTCTCCCGTCGTATGACCGATAGGACTACCCAATCCCAGACTGAGGAAGATAAGCTCAAGTTCAAAAGTATTGCCGACGAAAAACACAAGAGCATCGGTCAAGCAGAAATCTCCAGCACCCATCTCGAGCAAGAAATTACTCAGCTATCGGCAAGGAAAGAAGAACTATTGACTGAGTTGAAAAAGGTTGAAGAAGCCCTAAGCACAGCCAATCAGAAGAAGGCCCAACTATCCGACACCATCAGGGCTCTGCGGCAAGAAAGTGACCAAAATGCCCGACAATCCATTTTATTGAAGAAGAAGATCAAGCCAGTCGAGGGCTCTGCCGATGCCGACGCCAAGGAGATGGATGAGATAGAGCAAATTCGCCTGCGTGCGATATCAGCCATCCAACCCTTGTTGTAATTTATTCATTGTATCGGCAAATGTAACATTGATACTTGATTTTGCTCTGTAATATAATGTCAATACGCTTTCACCAATGTATTATAACTCCATTCAAACGAGCACGCTATGCGTCTACCCAAATACTAGGGTAATATTTCTTCAAGTATTTACCGTTGATCGCTCTAGAGAATACAACTCCTTCAAGAGTTTCTAGAATATAAGCATTGCCAGGAGCAGACTGTTTTATCCGATAAGGACCTTACCAATTAGGGGACCACTTTCTAAACTTAGAACTCTTAGTTCCAATCGGTAAAATCAACTTCCATACCAGATCTCCATCGGTAAATTGCTTTACCTTTACTTTCTTGTCATACCATCTGACAACCCTTTTCTTATTCTCCTCAATGCTGATCAATACCCTCAACCGATGACCTGCTAAGTCCTCTAACTCATCTTTCATCAGAGTAGCATAATCATCGGTCGTTAATTGATCTTGAAAAGATAATCGCCTAGAACCAGTTTTAATTTCCCAAGGCAGAACAACATCGTGTCCATAGACCAACTGATACGACGAGACTTTGGTTGCACCATGACAAGCCATCCGATATGACCATAAAGCTTCATTTAACACCACATGCCACCTTCTAGGGTTCTCTTCAATCTTGCGTTTGATAAGTTTAATAACTCCCTTATTAGTCGCTTCAGCCTGACCATTAGCCTGGGCATAATAAGGAGAAGAGTTTAACACCTTGAACCCCATACTAGCAGCAAATTCATCAAACTCTCCCGATGTGAACATGGTTCCTTGATCGGTAGTAATAGTTTGAGGAATACCAAATCGGTAAACAATATGTTCTTTAACAAAACCCACCATGTTTGTCGATGTCACCTTCTTTAAAGGAATCACCTCAACCCATTTAGTGAAGTAATCGGTAGCAACAAGTATAAACTTATGCCCCTTACTCGATGTCGGATAAATTTGGCCGATGAGATCAATAGCCCATCCTCTAAATGGCCAAGGCTTGATTATAGGATTCATTGCCAATGCAGGTGCCCTCTGTACGTTACCAAACTTCTAACAATCTTGGCACCCTTTGAAATAGTTGAAGCAATCTTCAAGGACTGTCGGCCAATAATATCCATTCCGCCTAATCGTCCACTTCATCTTGAATGCCGATTGATGCACTCCATACACACCTTCATGGATTTCACCCATCAACTCTTTTGATTTCTCTTTATTAAGGCATCTGAGCAAGACTCCATCAATCGTCCGATAATACAATTCATCGTCAAGGAGCATATACTTGGTGGCTTGGAACCTTAGACGCCTTCCAACCTTCTTAGACGGGTTCCTTAAGTAATCGGCAATTTCACTCTTCCAGTCATCAGTAACCATTACCGATGTCATGACTTCTTGAATCGGCTGATATCCCGAAGCATTCTGTGCTAACCGATTGGCCTCTTCGTTATGCAATCTAGGAATATGCTCAAGACGGTACTCTTTGAATTCTTTTAATAATTGCAAACACCTCTCATGGGTTGCAATTAAAGCCTCACTTCGGCATTCATATGTCCCAATCAATTGGTTAATTACTAACATAGAATCACTGAAAATCTCAACAGCATCGGCACGCACCTCCCTGAGTAATTCCAATCCCTTTAATAGAGCCCGATACTCAGCCTGATTGTTCGTTGAAGTAGCAACAATCGGCAACGAAATCTCATACTTTCGTCCTTGGGGTGAAATCAAGAGAATACCGATACCTGCTCCGTCTTTGCACGTAGACCCATCAAAGAACAAAGTTCAAGGAGCAATCTCCACAGAGCTTACCACATTGCAATGCTGAGTAACAAAATCGGCCATCACTTGACCTTTAACTGCCTTAGCCGATTCATACCTTAAATCAAATTCTGAAAGTGCCAGAATCCATTTACCGACTCTTCCACTTAATATCGGCATCGACAGCATATACTTAACCACATCATCTTTGCAAATAACAGTGCATTCAGCCGATAATAAATAATGCCTCAATTTTGTGCAAGAGAAATATAAACATAAGCATAATCTCTCTATGGCCGAATACCTGGTTTCAGCATCCACCAACCTTCTGCTCAAATAATATATCACACGTTCTTTTCCCTCAAATTCTTGAATTAAAGCCGATCCGATAACACCGTCATCGGCAGACAAATACAATCTGAAAGGCTTCCTGTGCTGAGGTGGAACCAATACTGGAGGGTTTACCAGATATTTTTTGATCTCCTCCAAGGCTAACTGTTGTTCTTCTTTCCATGTAAACTCTTGATTGGCTTTCAGCTTTAACAATGGACTAAAAGATGTAATCTTACCAGACAAGTTGGATATAAATCTTCTAATGAAATTAATCTTGCCGATCAAAGATTGCAGCTCAGTCTTGTTTGTAGGAGCAACCACTTTGTTAATTGCATCAATAGATTTTCTGCCGATCTCGATGCCTCTTTGATGCACCATAAAGCCCAGAAACTGTCCTGCCGATACACCAAATGCACACTTATTAGGATTCATCTTCAGCTCATGCTCCCTTGTGCATTCCAATATTTTTCACAAATCGGCAAGATGCTTCTCGAAATCTCCACACTTAACCACCACATCATCAATATAGATTTCAACTATCGTGCCGATATGCTTATGAAAGATGAAATTCATTGCTCTCTGATAAGTAGCACCGACATTTTTTCAAGCCAAAAGTCATGACAACCCACTCAAATAAACCGACATGACCTGGACACCTGAAGGCAGTCTTAGGTATGTCTTCTTCAGCTATGAATATTTGATTATATCCGGCATTACCATCCATGAAGCTAATGATTTGATGTCCAGCAACAGCATCAATCAGCAGATCGGCAACGGGCATCGGGTAACCATCCATTGACGTAGCCTTATTAAGATTCCTGAAATCAATGCAAACACGAAGTTTTCCATTTTTCTTATACACAGGAACCACATTAGAAATCCAATCGGCATATCGGCATTGCCGAATAAATCCAGCTTCGATTAACTTTGTAATCTCGGCCTTGATGTCGGGTAGAATAGTAGGATTGTATCGGCGCGCAGGTTGCCGATGTGGTTGGAAACCAGACTTGATGGGTAACCGATGTTCAACTATCGATCGGTCTAAACCAGGCATTTCTGTATAATCCCAAGCAAAACAATCTTTATATTCCTTTAATAAATCAGTTAACTGCTGCTTACATTGGGAATCTAACTTAGCACTAATAAAAGTAGGCCTAGGTTTACTACCATTGCCGATGTCGATCTCAAGTAAATCATCGGCAGATGTGAAGCCCTGTCCTAGTTTTCCGTCATCAGCGAACCGATCCATTAAAACTCTTCTTCAGGACCGACTACTTGGATCGGTGTAATGCGGTAATTGGCAACCCTAAGGAATTCCCTATCCCAAGCTTCGCCTGATATGCATCTGGTTTGCTCATAAGTGTCCGATTCCGCCGACGCAACGGTCGATGGTGCTTCATTGCGGACGACTTCAATTCTATCCCCGATCTACTGTATAAGGCTTTAATGCATGGTGGAAGGAATACAACAATTAGCGTGGATCCAATCCCTTCCTAGGAGCAAGTTATAGGTGCCTTTGCCACTGATTACAAAAAATGTTGTCGACAAAGTTTTGCTGCCGATGGTCAATTCAACACATACGGCTCCCATGGCTGTCGACACGTTGCCTTCAAAATCCTTGAGCTTCATGTCCGTCTTGACTAAGTCTTGGTCGCCTTTCCCAAGCTTTCTGAACATGGCATACGGCATTATGTTTATTGATGCCCCACCATCCACTAGCATCTTTGTCATAGGTTGTCCATCCACTTTGCCCTTAACAAACAGAGCCCTCAGGTGCTGCCTCTCATCATCGGCAGGCTTCTCAAAGACGGCTGTCATTGGATCAAGCACCAATTGTGCCATATCAGCAGTCTCCTCATCATCGCTGACAGGTACCATGAACTCTATCGGCAACTTGACGACCATATTAATTTCTGCCGATGGATCCCTGTCCTTGCGCTTTGGCCTCCACTGCTTTTCCCTTGAGGGTTCTTCATTGTCATACAAGTCATTGCGGCGTTCGCGCTGAATCCTCCTTTTCTGAGTCTTCGTCAGACCCTTGGGACACCACTGAGGAAGCTTAGTTTTCCAGACAGACTGGTGCTGCTTTCCGTCGCCCGCATCGGTACTTCTTTCGATGTTGGGATCTCTGAAGAATATTTCTTCGTCAGGTACTCTTGCATTGGCCATCTCCTCCAGCTCCTCTTGATCAACACGTCTGCCAAGCCTATTATGGGCACTAAGCTTGCCCCCCAGTCGGTCATGCGCCGACCTTTTCTCTCTGAGTGGCTTGGCGTACCTGGGCATCCGATCAAAACAAGGTTTCTCACCTGACCGATCGGCAGTGCAATATCCATTGCACTCGGGGCAATTATCGGCAGTAGGCAGCTTGATGCCTTCTTCCCAACAGTGAACGAAGAAGGGACACCTCCAGTGGCCCTTATGCCGAAGCCATTCCTGGTGCTCTTCTTCTTCTTGCCGATATCGCTCTTCACGCGATTGCCAATAGTCTCGCATTGGCTGCTTATGCGTGATTATAACACCAGGAGCCCTATTAGCACTGCCACATTCATCGGCAACTCTCTTGCCTTTTCTGTCATCGGCAAACCTTCTTTCGTCGCGCTCAGCTACTTGATGGTTAGGGTCCACCGATGCATTTTTCCTGGCAGCGTCCGATGTCAGCACTTTGGTCCGTCCACTAGCTTCCACCATATTATTTGGAAACGGGTGCTGATCAATCTTCATCGGTTTCTGGACTTTAGACTTTTCAAACTTGATTCGTCCAGATTCAATCTCTGACTGCAACTGCTGCCTGAATACTTTGCAGTCATTGGTACTGTGCGAAGTTGCATTATGCCACTTGCAGTACCTGATCTTCTTGAGCTCCTCGGTCGACGGAATTACTTGATTAGGCGCCAACTTGATCCACCCTTCTTGAAGTAATAAGTCGAACATCCTATCGGCCTTGGTAATATCAAAGGTGAACCTTCCAGCTTCTTTCTGGCCGAACGGACAAGACACAGATTTCTTATCCTTCACCCATTCAGCGGCGCTGATACTTAGCTCTTCATCAGATCCAGAATCTTCTTGCCCAACGAAGGTCACCTTTTTATTTCAAGTCTTCCTGGGTTCAAAGGTTTTAATATCTTGATCGGCAATCCTTTGCACCAGATGACTTAGACTTTCAAATTCTTGAGACGCATACTTGTCCTTGATGTGCGGCAGTAATCCTTGGAAGGCCAAATCTACCAGTTGCCAATCATCAAGTACCAGGCTGTAGCACTTGTTCTTCACGTCCCGCAACCTCTGAACAAAGTTCTCTACCGATTCGTCATTGCGTTGCCTCAGTTTTACCAGATCGGTAAGCTTCTTTTCATGTATACCAGCGAAGAAGTATTTATGAAATTGTCTTTCTAGATCGGCCCATGTGATCACAGAGTTTGGAGGCAATGATATAAACCATGTGAATGCCGATCCAGACAATGATGAAGAAAACAATCTCACCCTGAGTTCCTCTCTGCTGACAGCTTCTCCACACTGGATAATGAAGCGATTAATATGCTCCATTGTTGATGTGTCATCTTGGCCGGAGAACTTGATAAAATCAGGCACTTTGTACCGATTTGGGAGAGGAATCAAGTCGTACGCTAGAGGATACGGAGTCCGATAAGAATATGTACCGACTTTGGGTTTAATGCCGAATTGTTCTTTCATAACTTCGGCGATCTTATCGGTCCAATATGCATCCTGCTCCTGCCGACTCATTGGCTGGTTGTTGACTGGTGGAACCGGCTGATGCGCCTCTTGAAGATGATGCGGAGTAGTCACGGGCGCAGCACCAGTCATCTGAACACTATGCATCGGTTGATGTACCGATGGATAGTTTTGCACACTTAGCAGATTAGGTTGAGTCATTGTGTTCATCGGTTGCTGTACCGATGGTCCGTTCTGAGTGTTTACTGGGCCTCCAAAATGATACATTGACACACCGACTGTTGAGCTGGCGGCTGGTTAGCCCATCCAGGATTATAAATCATCGGCATATGACTTACCGATGGCTGATAGCTAACTGGAGCGTGCTGCTCTTGTATCCTGGAGCAATCAATCATCAGATTACCTTGGGGAACTAACACTCTGACTTGAGGGTTTGCAACCATAGGTTGGCTTCCAGCTGCTGTAGCATGTTGCATCGGCATAGGGCTTGTCGATGGTGACATCAGAGGTATTTTAGGAATCACTTGAAAATCTTCTGATGGCACTTGTACAGTCGGAGAGGGCGCAGAGTAATGCATCATAGGGGCCACCGGTTGTGATTGCGTTGCCGATGCCATAGAGCCCTTCCAAGCTGAACTATCTCCCTGCACCATATTAGAACCAGCCGATAGATTTGGAGGCATACCGTATCCCCACCAGTTAGTGGGAGCTGGTTGACTCTGGATAGCAGGTCCTGAAATCGCCGACGCCACTGGATCTGTATGGAGCTTGGTGACGCTGTCAGGGCTCGGCCTTGGCGGTGCAGCCACATCGGCAGACGGTTCCACAAGAGTAGAAGACGCCATTGGGGCTGCCGATGGGCTTATAGATGCTGATCCAGGTTGATGATACGCTGGACCAACATATTGAGGTGCATGTCCTTCTTTGAATGATTGCATCACAACATTGTACACAGTATTGGACAGCACGCTGGAGTGACTGATTAATGCTTGATTTAGAGCAGAATTAACCATCTCTTGTAATTTACCAGGATTGACGTCATACGTGACCTGCCGTGGCAACGACGGATCTTTCTTCTGGATTGCTTCGCCGCTCCTGCTTAGGCTGAAGGATTTCAGGTATAGTTGCTTGTACTCCTCCATAGCCTGCTCCATGGCCAGCCTCTGATCTTCCTTTAGATCGGCCTCGGAGACTTCGATGACGTTCCTCTGGTTAACGTCGGCGTTATCACCCATGATAGATGTATGATTTATACAATCGTGTCCCACCGGGTGTGCCAAAAGAGGTGTTGACACAAAAAGCGTCAGGATCTGCGAACACCTCAGGCTATTACCCGAATTCGATATCCGAAGGCGTGCCAGTCGATTTGACCAGTTAATCGACAAGGACGATAACTAGAACAAGATTCAATCAAGACAACGGCGATGCGCCCGGATGCCAAGATTGAGACTTGATCAGGATAACTAGAGCAGAGCTGAACGAGACAACAACGATACGCTCGGATGTCAAAGCTCAGAGATACTCCCACGCGGAACTTGCAAGGGTTTGACGGAGATCAGGGTGATGCAACCCGTCGAAGCTTGAAGAACTCGATAAACTAAAGCTAATGCAAAAAAGGGTAAATTGCAGTAAAAGTAGAATAAGAGTAAATTGATTTGATTTTGATTGGATTGATCTCTTTTACACGCAGCCCTTGGGCACATATTTATACTCCCGCATGGAGAGCTGTACAGAGACACGACCCGTACCTTTCCTAAAACAAACTCCTAACTTTAAGGAAACTGACTCGCGCAAGAGTCGGATAACAATATTATTTTCCTAAACAAATACGCCTATTTTAAAGGAAAATAAACGACTCATGCAAGAGTCAGACTCAAACTACTATAATAATACTGGTATAAAATCTCTAGTTTCCTTATATCTTTGCTTCGATGAAAACTTTCCATCGACAGACTGTTTCAATCCGCTATTTTCCTTCTTTTGCCACCAGCAACTCCTTCACTGACGTCAACCGCCAAGTCATCCTGTGCCCATCGGTAACCAGTATCGGCAACATCTCCTCATCGGCAATCGGCAACTTTGCAATTCTGGTGACCTGACTTCACCAATCAAGCTCTATCGGCAAGAACCATCCAGCTTTCATCGGCAAGCACTCCCATCGGTAAACTTTTTCCGATGACTTCTTGATGCCGATAAAAAATGACCACCGATTCACGCAAGTCCTAACTCATTTGACACGTGCCAAAAAAAACGGTGTCAACACAATGACATTTGTCATTGCGCTGTGAACCCCTTGACTGTTTGAACCCTGGGTGGGAGCCCTCCAACCAATGACATTTGTCATTGCGCTGTGAACCCATTGAGTGCTTGACAGAGCTTATCTGTATGATTCTTAGCTCTAACTCTTTGATTATTTGGTAGAGTGGTTTTAATTGATTTTGGTGGGAGAGTAGGGTGGGGAACATCTAAGAATTGATTATAGAGTTTTGTTGATGGAGATTGAATAGGGAGCTTTGATAAACAATTTTTTTAGTTTCCTGCTTCTATAGTATAATTAAATAGAGCAATGATTCATCTCTGCTCCTCAACGTTATAGTTCGCTTTAGATTTATACTAAATTAAAAAAATGAATGTGATTGAATTTATAAAAAATACATAAACATCAACGACGATACCATATTAGTTTCACTATTTTCTATAAATTTGTAGGTTTCGTAAATTTAAAATAGGGAGTTCTTATATTTTAGGTGTATGAGTCTTTAGAAATTTTAAGCAATTTTACACAAACGAATAGTGCAACTAAAAAGACAACTCATAAGAGACATTTTCTGTGGCCAAACAATGATAAATTTGCATGTTATCTGAACAATAACAAAAGAAATCAAGTATAGATAAAGAAGAAGCGGCCAAAATAACCTACGGTTTGGAACCGATAGACCATAATAGTATAATAACCAGCCCTATAAAATATAGCAACAGGTTCTCTGCCTTACATGCAGGTATATTCTGATTCTGATTATGGGATTATGATTAGACTGACGGTTGGACTAATTAATTTTCAGTTCTGCGCTACACGTGTTTGCATAGGTCCTATATATAAATAAATTATAAAATTGCAAGATCACATATCAAGTTGTTTAATTTGTCTTATATGAACTTTAGTCAAAGAATTCAAAGGACGTCACCTCCTCATTCTGAAGCAACTATGCAAATGCAAGCTGGACCTCACGTTCTCACTCTTTCTAAATAACTGTCGTTTTTTTCTATCGTAAGTTTCAAGACTCACCTATATTTTGAGTTTTTGAATTTTTACACATCTCTATCAATAGAAATAATATTTTTCTCCCTTTCTTCTAACGCTGAAGAGAGGTGCGTGCCGACAAGTTGCGCATCGGGAGGATGAGCGTGTAGGAAGAGGGCACCAGAGGGAAGGTATGGCCGGGAGAAGCCTAGAGGGAGCGCACCCAAGAGAGGGTGAGCCTTTATAGTGTATTAAGCCAATGGCGGAGGACTCTTATGGTTAGGTAGGGCCTCCGCCATACCTTGATTTTTTTACTTTATTTTTTCTCTTTTATATCTTAGTTTTCTATAGTGTTTTTGTCCATATTTTATTTATAAATCGAGCTATCAAGTTTTGATGGTACAACTGTGCCACACCTCAATGTTTATCCGTTCTCCGCCACTGTATGCAGCGAAGAGAAGCCATGTCTTGAGGGATGTTGGGTTATCAACTTACCCCTTAGCATAGAACTGAGTTCTTTGCAAGAAAGAATTACTTCAACCAAAAAGAATCTATAACCTTGAGCCAAGCACTTTTATGTACATGCAAACAATTTGACTAATCCTTCTCCTGCCACAATATTTACACATTTATTGTGGTAGTTATCAAATCCTGTGGGAAGTATGATAGATATTTATAGCCCTTAACTTAGTCCTATTGCTAAACCACCGTCTTTTCCAATATGTCAACCCAATTAACACTTGAATATAATATTGTCCTTTTGTATTTGTCAAACATTGTAATTTCACTACAGTCATAGTATCATCTTTTATAGCATAGAGCATAAACTTCCACCAAATTAGTATTGGTCACATTACTTGCACCACGTAGCCAAGAACGAAACCAACTTAAGGATGTATATGCTGCAACCAATGTCTGGCGTTAGGTTGCTCATGTAATAAATAATTAATCAATGAGCACCATCTATCCTTTTCACACAAACCACAAATTAAACCAGTCACCCCTTTTAGCCGTGTCAAAATCAAGCAGAGCTCAAAATTGCAAACAGCAGCTAGCTAGGAAGTAGTACTTGATTTCTGCTCGCGATATATAGTCGACAGGTTACTTTGATTAGAGTTGAAGGTAAGGTAAAGCATGCGCGCGCTCGGCATGAATCGATCATAATAAGTGGCTTCCCCAGCTCTCAGCGCGCTACTAGCTAGCTTTCAGCATCAGACAATGACAGGTGAGAAGAGACAAAAGGTGATCTGATGATGTGTGTCACAAACTTTACCCCCAACAACATTCATGTCTAGTTGTCTAGTACAGTACAGTAATGTACAAGTAACGGAAATAACAATCGCAGTAGAATCGATACACATTACTGGTGCAGCAGTGCTGATTCTTCTAGTTCTGGTCTCATGCATATGGTCTGGAATTCTGGATGAAGGAATCGCAGTTGCCTGAACAAGCAGGTTACGCCAACGGCCGCCTACCAAACCTGAATTGTGAACTGAACCAGGAATTTTGTTTGTAGTAGTCCATTGATGGAGAGCACCTATCCGTAGATTGCATGCGTAGTAACAGCTGGACTGGACCACATCACTGTCACTGGCTCACTGCCTGCCTCACTGAAGGAAAGAATTGTCGTCAACCAATGTTTTAACTCCCAAAGTAGGCCCACTGGGCCCCGGGCCGAAAGGACAGGAATTCTTCATGTGGAAGGAGGACGGAATGGCGTGCGTCCTTGGGTTCCAGGGTATAAATGGAGCTTCTCATTTACACCCCCTTAGCTCTCTCAACAAGAACAAGTATTATAGCAGGCGGTAAGCTAGCTAAATATTGATGTGGAGAAGAGAAGGGAGGAGAGAGAAGAGAAGCGGGCTATAAGAGCAAGTATTATGGTGGACTATAAGAGGGTTGAATGCTGAGGTGAAGGAGAGAGAAGAGGAGAGAGAAGTCAGGTGGGCTGTAAACTTACAGTCAGCTTAGGCATAAGAACCAAACAAAGTTATGAGAGAGACATGTGAACCATGTATTAATTATGAAGAAGCAATTACTATATGAGTGGGCCGTAAGAAGGCTGGAAGAACTCTTGCAGCCAGCAGTGGGTTGTATCTATTAAACTTGCTCTAAGCTTATAGTCGGCTTGGGCACAAGAACCAAGGAAGATAGACGAATGAGTCATGTATTAATGAAGAAGATTTCACCACTGTATAAGTGAGTTAGGAGAAAGCTATAACGAATCTTACAGTCAGCTTGTGAGCTGTATTATAATACTCTCTAATACTACCCGGTACTCGTTGTTACCAACGACAGTGACACACACTAGATGAGGGCAAAGTCACCGGATTGAAGCGCTTGTCGGTTTTGTCGTCTGGGCCAGTCTTGGCCGCGGCCACCGACAAAACCGCGCACCTGGGCGGGGCTCCTCCCTGCCGGCCGGGTGATTCCTCGCGCCGGGTTCGCTTCGCTCCAAGCGGTAGAAAACACACGGCCTTCGTCGGCGTGACGCACTTTTTAATTCTTCTGGTGGCGTTTTTCTTTCCCTCCTCGCGCGCCCCCCGAAAACACAAGGCTCGTACCAACACTGCATCTGCACTGACATGTGACCACTGCTGCCCATCTCCCATGCACCTGCCAGAAGTGCCCGCGACTCATGCATAACTCATCTAGGGGTGTTTGGATCCGGGTCTAAAGTTTAGACTCTGTTACATCAAACATTTAGATGATAATTAGGAGGACTTAACATGAGCTAATTACAAAACTAATTACACATAAGTAAACTAATTAGCAAGATGAACCTATTAAATCTAATTAATCTATCATTAGCAAATTTTTACTGTAACCCAACATTATCAAAATATAGACTAATTAGACCCTATTTGGATCCCAACGTCTAAATTTTAGACCTGTCACATCGTATATTTAGACACTAATTTAGAGTATTAAATATAGATTAATTACAAAACCCATTACATAGATTGAGTCTAATTTGTTTGATGAATCTAATAAGTCTAATTAGTCCATGATTTGACAATGTGATGTTAGTAAATATTTGCTAATGATGGATTAATTAGGTTTAATAGTTTCGTCTCGCTAATTAGTTTACCCCTATGTAATTAGTTTTTTAATTTGCTTATGTTTAGTCTTTCTAATTACCATCTAAATGTTTGATGTGACACGGTCTAAACTTTAGACCCTGGATCCAAACACCACCTTAGATTTAATAGATTCGTCTCACAAATTAGCCTCAATCTGTGTAATGAGTTTTATAATTAGTCTATATTTAATAGAATAAATTAGTGTCTAAACATTTAATGTGACAGGTCTAAACTTTAGACACGGAGATTCAAACACCCCGGTTGTGTTTAGTTCCACCAAAAACTCTAAACTTTGGCACTATGCAAAAAGAAGATTCTCCGTCACATCAAACTTGCGGTATATGCATGGAGTACTAAATGTAGACGAAATCAAAAACTAATTGCACAGTTTGCTTTAACTTTGCGAGACGAATCTTTTAAGCCTAATTAGTCCACGGGTTGTGTTTAGATGCTGAAGAGTTGCTGAAAAAAAATCATGTAGCACTTTTCGTTTGTATTTGACAATTAATGTCCAATCATAGACTAATTAGGTTTAAAAGATTCGTCTCGCAAAGTTAAAACAAACTGTTCAATTAGTTTTTGATTTCGTATACATTTAATACTCTATACATATACCGCAAATTTAATATGATGGAGAATCTTCTTTTTACACAACGCCAAAATTTAGAGTTTTTGGTGGAACTAAGAGATATATATCTCGGCACTCGGGGGCCGTCCCGGCGTCCCGTACGTCGAGGGCACTGGGCATGTACAGTAGACAGCATACGACTACGTACGTGCATGCTTGCTGCTCGTGGAACGGACGAACGGTGGAAATCTGGTGCAGTAGCCAGTAGTGGTGCTTCTGTGTCAGTTCTGCCTGCCAGTTTGCCTCGATCGGCCTAGGAATTTTCATGCCGTGAGATTGAGGTTTGGCAGTTGATTCTCCTCGTCTCTCGCGGAAACTGACCGACGAAGAACCGCTCTTGATCACCGTAAGTCCAGTGTGGCTCACGCACCGGCTTTTCTACGGGCTCCGGCACCAGAGTCAGTGGAGCTGCAGTAAACGCAGTAGCAGCTAGAAGCACTTCTGAACTCGAGTAGAAGGAGACGGAGCAGTTTACCTCGGAAGAGCTGGAGCTCGAAAAAAATTTGACTCGGCCGCCTCGCGCGGGCGAATTCTCTCAAATGGATTAGTAACCAGGCAAAGAAGCCCTCTCAAATGGGTCAGTAACCAGGCAAAGAAGTCAGAGTCGCTTCGCCATGTGACATGTTTTGAATATGAAAGTTTTTTTTTAAAAAAACGTGTTTGGCACGTATTTCATTAAGAGATAACAGAGTGCTTACAAACGCCGCAGTGTTTATCGGCGAGATGCCAAAGCACTAGACGGCCGGGGATTCAGCTAGGTCGATTATATGATAACAAACGGAGCGATGACTGAAGACACACATGGACAGAGAAACTACGGCTGCTGCACTAGGAACACCGACATTGCCCGGAACCCCGCGCCTAGCCAAGAGTTGGCCTCCTCTAAGATATGCAGGGTCAGCCGAGAAGGAGAAAGGGATTCCGACTGAAACGTACAACGATTGCGTTCCTTCCAAACCTACTATTAAGTGGACATATAAAATGTTCTTCACCTCGAGGGACTCAACTCCATTCCGATGGCGGCCGACCCCCCCCCCCCCCCCCCCCCCCCGTCGCCGCCCTCCCAGCCCCGACCAGCCTGCCGCAAGCCACCTCGGCGGCGGCAGCCAAGCCAGACCCACCACCCGGTGGATCTTGTAGGTCCCTCTCCCAGCAGCTCCCCTTCCACCCCTCCTCGACGACGGCAGATCCAAGAAGATGAGGTGGGAGGAGGCGACCACGGACGACGGCTCCGACGACGCGATAGAGAGATCGTGGCCTGGACGCGCCCCCGTCACCTCCGGCGCACTGAGGCCCCCTCCTTGGCCGCCCTGCCGAGCTACCCCGGGGCTGAGGCGCGCCATACCCCCACCCCGCGTAAGCAGCGAAGCACCCCCTCCTCCATGGTAAGCACTGGGGGGGCACGACTCCTCAGGCTGCGGCGCGGACGCACCTGCGGTCGAGCCGACCCCCGGAGAGGCGGGGGGACCTCCCAAGGCGGTGCCTTCCGGCGCTGGCGCGTCTTCAGGCAAGAGTCCAGCCGACCCGGCTTTCGGGAATTTCACCGAACAGGTGGTCGGCGCCTCCTCGTCAAACCCCAGGCAGGCCAGCGGGAAGAACGGGTCCTATGAGAGCGGCCGGGCCGCCCTCATAGTTGAGCCGAGACCCGCCCAGGCCGCACAGACCTACGCCCAGGCCGCCCAGCGCGGGTGCCCCTCTGTATCTGCGGCCGGCGCCAGGCAGGGTGTGACAGAACCGTCCAGATTATAAGAGATCAAGTACCAAAGTAGCTGATTTAACTGCCACTTAAAACACTTGAGCCCATATAATCCCGGTAGTCCGGAAACCTCGAAGGATTTCTAACAACCGAGGATCGCGCAAACTCAGGTATGCACATTCGAACGAGCCACAATAAACCGAAAATACTTGAAGTACGAAATAAGTTATTACAACACTTTGTTCCAAATAAAAGTAGTACTTACGCCACAATACCTGTGGCCGAATAAAACATTGTTTGAAACTTTGAACCTGAAGTTGTAAAAGATAAGGGTGCCCACGATGTCACGTCCGACAACAGCAAAAGATGAGCTCGTAGAAGACCTTGCCCAAGGCTTACTCCTCTTCTCCTTCGAAAGGATAGAGATAGTGCTTACAATAGCCGAAGTATACTTGGCCATCTGCAACAAGCGGATAAACCCTGAGTACGGGAATGTACTCAGCTAGACTTACCCGTCTAACTGAAAATAAAGACTCCAAGGGTATGCAAGGCTATATATGTGGATCTGGGTAAACTTGCTTTTGCGGAAAAGCGAACAAGATGAAACTAAAGATTAGAGAACAACCATTTTCCATCCTATCATTATTATTTCTAGGTTTACACTTGTACTAGAGCACTCACTTGAACTACTCAAACAATATAATAACATATATCCAATTCCTTCATCAAAATTTTAGTAGAACCATTACGATGTCACATGGAGTTGTACCGTGGTGAAGCTCAGCATAATCCCCCATATCCAGTGGGGGTGGCAATTCGAATCGATATACACCAGCTGGTAAGATTACCTTTAACACACGCCCACACTTTCCCCGTCGGGTCCATGCATTGGGTTACCGCTCAACAAAGTCCAGGTGGTAACCGACGCGATCTCAGAGTAGTCCACCCAATTGTAGAAATCAGTTGGTCACCACGGGGCAGGTCGTATCTACAAACTAGAGGGTGCTCACAGTAGGCTGAAATTCGGCCCGGACAGTGTTTACTCGGCTTCGGGGTCGATACTCACAACGGCCCCTATGTGAAAGGGCGCATTCCAAGATGTAAGAGGGCCACCATCGTGTACAAACCTATACGATCCAACAGACGGACTGCCCCCAAGTCTAAACCACTTGGTGCACTTGCCTTCCAGTTGACCGCCTTCATTACTACTATAGGTTCTTTCCGCGATAGCAAAAATATAGCCAACCGTGATAGCATTACCCCCAAGGGATAACACGTACATAAATATAAATGTAACCATTTATTCTAAGCAGGCTAAGCTGTTGCTTTTACTTTTATTAACAGGGTAACAAGGTAGGTAAAACAATAATCAAGGAAGGTAATGCATCAATTTGAGATTCAAACAACTCCTGTCACCTAATGCATCACAGTATAAAATACTCAAGTAGATTAATTGTAAATATTGGGAGGCTTAAGGATGCTCCGGGGCTTGCCTTGAGTGAAGGTGGAGGGCTGGTGGTCAGGGCACTCGGGGAGGTTAGTGTCGAGCTCGTGGTACTCCTCGTTGAGCTCCTGCACCTCCTGGACTTCTATCTCTGGGGTCGGCTCCTGATGTTCCTCCATGGATCCTAAATGATTGCAATGTATAAAAAATAATTGAATGGTGCAGGGATGATGCTTGAACAAGACTTAGCACACTAAAAGAGATTCTAAGTATTTAACAGATTACTTACCACAAAGCTACTTAAAACTAGAGCTATTAGCAAAAAGGGTAAAATATGCTATGACTTAGTTTTAGCAGAAACTATACTTAGAAGCATATTTATCAGGAAAGTTCCATGATTTAAACATGCACATAAGTACCACAGGAATTAATCTAAGAAAACAACAGAAACACATTTTAACTTTGATATATGCAGAAAACAACTAATTAAACATTAGTACTGAAGACATTCTCCAAAAACATTTATATAAATACAACAGATAGATCATCACATAAAGAGTCCAACAAAACTAATTTCATCATTTTAAGATTTACCAAACTCCAGATATAAATTAAACAAGCATGACACATATTACTGAAAATAGAGAAAGAAAATCATTTCGGAAACCGGCTCGAGACTCGCAGAGGCGTGCGGGGCGACTGACAGGCAGGACCCTCGATTACTCGAGGTCCATCTACCGTCGAGCAGGAAACAGAGGACGGTGTTGATCGACGTGTTCTTCGCCGGCGGTGGGGTTGGGTGTGCTAGGCTCAGTATGATGACGCGCATCCACTGGTGGCGTTGGTCGAACCGTTGCGACCGTGAAAATGGTCGGCGGCGTGCGGTGGCGGTGCAGCGCGGTCGGTGCGACACGGCGAGGTGATCACCGGCGATGTGAGGCTCGGCGCTGGGGTGCGTGAGCATCAAGGTGACGTGGTGAGTGCGATTCGATGGTTGGTTGAGCCGGAAGGGCTTTGTGGAACCTTGGCCACGTGCAAGCTCCGCGGCGGCGGCAATGGCGCACGGCCAACGGTGCTGTGCTGATGTAGGTCGAACTAGAGCTAGAGAGAGGCGTTCTCACCTTGGCTAGCTCTGGTGAAGCTTCCACGAAGATGGAGGCGTCGGAGGCGAGACGGTGAACGGTGAACACCGTTTGGTGGGTGTGGTGGCGACTCGGGATCGAGGAACGGCGGAGGCATTCCGGTGACTAGAGTGCTCAGTTGGTTAAAGCGAGACGAGCAGCGTGTGTGCGGGGCAAAGGCGAAAGCTATTGCGGGAAGGATTGAGCAGAGAAGCTCGGATGGTGGTGTATTTGAGAAGGGGGTGCTGGCGATGCTCGGAGCTCTCGGCGCAACGAGAACAGAGAAGTGCGAGCGAGTGAGCGAGTGAGGATGAGTGCAACGAGTGGGGGAAGTGGAGGAGGTATAGGCACTCCTCCTTCGCATGGTCATGGCCGACCGGCGCGGCCAGTGGGGGCCGTGACGTGATGTGCGGCGGTGGCAGCGGCGCTGGCGTGTTTGCGGCGAGCGGCGCAGAGCAGGACTTGGTCGTCGCGCCGTTAGCGCGGATTCGCGTTCGATTGCGAGAGGGACGAGGCGGGGCGCTGATCAGACGCGGCACTGCGGCGGCGTTATAGTGAAACGACGGCGCGGCGCGCGACAGTGCGGCTGGCAGGTCTGCGGCGGTGAAGCGATGCAGGCTCGGTCCTAGCGCCGTTAGCGCGAGCGCGAGTGCGGACGCGACTGCGACAGAGCGAGCGGCGACAGCGATGTCGGTGCAGTGCCGCAGCGGCGTCGATGGCGTGTTCCACTTCCGTGGTCAGGCATCGTCGGCCACGCGGCAGACGACGCTGACGTACGGTTCAGCCGCGGTCGGGCGAGTGCGCGCGGGCGTGCGCGGCACGTGCGTGCGAGCGAGCGCGCGGGAGGGGGTCGATATCGAGGGGAGGGTCGATTGACTGATCGAGCCTCCGACTCGGGGGTCGTTCGTTCGACCTTATGTCCGTCACGTTCGAGGGGTCGAAGTCGAGGGGAGGGGGTCGATCGGCTGATCGAGCCTCTGGCCCGGGGGTCGTTCGATCGACCCTCGGTCCGTCCCTTTATCGAGCGGCAGTCGAGGCCGAGCGGGCCGAAAGCGGTACCCGACCTGTTCCGGTTCTGATTTCTTTTTCCCATTTTCTTTTATTAGATACAAACTGAGCTTGCGAGTGAGCGAGCGCGCGGGAGGGGGTCGATATCGAAGGGAGGGTCGATTGACTGATCGAGCCTCCGACTCGGGGGTCGTTCGTTCGACCTTATGTCCGTCACGTTCGAGGGGTCGAAGTCGAGGGGAGGGGGTCGATCGGCTGATCGAGCCTCTGGCCCGGGGGTCGTTCGATCGACCCTCGGTCCGTCCCTTTATCGAGCGGCAGTCGAGGCCGAGCGGGCCGAAAGCGGTACCCGACCTGTTCCGGTTCTGATTTCTTTTTCCCATTTTCTTTTATTAGATACAAACTGAGCTTGCTTCAAAACAGTTTCAAACACTCCAAACTAAGTTTTGACACTTAAACCAAAGTTGTTCAGAATATTATTCTCTACCTTTTTCATGTAGATCATAAATTCTGAAAACCATTAGTTCAAGAGTGGAGGATTAAAAACTCATTTAAGCTAATTAGGAAAATAATTACTTCAATTCTTTAACAGATAAAATAACTTTAATTAAGCAGGGTAAACAAACATAAAGCAAACCATACTTTACTCTAAGCATAGGAAGGTTTAACTAACAGATTGATCACAAGATAGAGCACAAACACCTATTTAAGTCTAGTTTCCACAACATATAAACACACACATGAAATGATAGCATATGCAAACATGAATGCAATGAAATGTTGTGCTTAGTGGCTAATGATGATCCTAATGCAAGCTTGACACAGGGTGTCACACAGGGCGGCGGTGAGAGCGGCGGCCTAGAAGCGGGACCGGGGAGCCGGGAGCGTGCTCGGCCTGACGCCGCGGCCTCGGGCGGGGACGCGAGGCCAGCCGCGCAGCAGCGCATCCCGGTTCACCTGCGCCTGGGACCGCATCGCCGCGCCACGCCGATGGACGCCGAAGGCTGGCAAGAAGTCCTGCCCTAGCGACCAGGCCAAGGAACGACCACGGCTCGGCCTGCGGCGGCGCGACGCCGGGAAGTGCGTCCGCTGCGGGCTGGTAACGAGTGGCCGAGGGAGGTGGACGGAAGGTGCCTCAATTGCCTAGCGGCTGGCCACCGGGTCTCCACCTGCACACGAGCGCCCCGATGCTTCAACTGCCGCGACGCAAATCACTTCGCACGGGGCTGCAAGAGGCCGCGAGAGGCGCAGTCGCCGGAGGCGCCGACTGTGACTGGAGGGGCCGACGTGCGCTTCGTGAGGCGCCGTGGCGGTAGCTCGGGCACACCGAGGGGAGCTGGCAGGGCCACGCCGCCGCCACCGTCGCGGGGCGCCCCCCAGAACGCCTTGGGCAGAACTCCATCGCCCCCACCCGCTTCGTACGTTGACGACGCGGCGGAAGTGCTGCCACCGGGCGCCCCCTCCACGCGACCACGGCAGAGCTGGTGCTGCATCAAGCGCGACTCGACCATGGCCTCTACTGAATCCAGTCTCCGGTTCTCCATCGTCGCCCAAACACGATGCGGGACGCCTAACATCGACATTCAGGAGGCCAGGATGGCCATCTCATTGGAGGCCAAAGTCTGCGCGGACGACATCATCTTAAGACACTTCTACCCGGAAAATTTCATCATCATCTGCGGGTCCCAGGAGGTGCGGGACAAGGTCCTCGGCATAACCCCGCTGCCGGTGGGCGGCACCACTCTCGTCATGTGACCTTGGTCGAAGCTCTCGCACACCGTCCTCGACCGAATGCGGTTCCGCGTCAGCTTGGTGCTGGAGGGGTTGCTGCTGCATGCTTGGAGGGAGGACATCGCAGCAAAGATACTAGCGCCGACATGCCTGATCCAAGGGATTGACAGTGCTACGGTCAGCGGAGATAACCTCTCCTCCTTTAAGGTAACGGCCTAGACCGCACACCCCTCCTTCATCCCTTAGGTTTGCTGGCTGGGCATGGCCGAGGAGGTCCCCTCGCAGCATCTCAGCGACGACGGAACAACCACGCTACACCAACCCACCAAGACAAAAACTCTGGGCTACGAGGTCTTCATCCACGTCAGGACGGTGGCCGACTTCAGCCGGGCGGACCCAGCATCGCCACCTGAGGGGCCGCAGAGCCATGGTGGAGGTGAGGGCGCGGGCAGGGGGTCCGACGACGGCGCCAACCGCCCACACAGACTGGATCGTGTGCTAGTCTCCATGGATTGGGAGGCCGCGCACACAGACTGCCACCTCCGAGCGCTATCCTCGGATGTGTCAGACCACTGTCCGCAGCTGCTGCAAACGCATCTATCCGTGTACGCAAAGACCAGATTCCACTTTGAATCATTCTGGCCCAAGACGGCCGGTTTCCAGGACGCGGTGACAGCCGGGTGAGTCTGCAATGACGACACTAGCGACCCGCTACGGCGGCTCGACATCCTGTTCCGGAACCTGAAGTGGGAGTTGCAGAGCTGGGCGGCCAGCAGGATCGGAAACGTTAGGGAGACTCTGTTGATGGCACGGGAAATTATCCTACGCCTCGACCAAGCCTCCGAGGTGAGGGCACTCCTCAACGCAGAATTCGAGCTACGTAAAGAGCTAAAACTCAAATGTCTCGGTCTGGCTTCACTCGAGCGGACAATGGCGCGCCAGAGATCCAGGATCCGATTTCTTTCCGATGGCGATGCCAACACGAAATATTTTCACTTGCTAGCCTGAGGAAGAAAGCAAAAGAATAAAATCACGAGGCTGAGGGATGGAGACGACAGAGTCTGCACATCCCATGAGGAGATGGAGGCAACCTTCTACGATCACTTCACGGGAGTGTTCGGGCGGCAGGGACCGGGGGGGTTCACCATCGACTTTCAAGCAATCGGAATCACGCCTTCCGACTTCTCCGCGCTTGACCTGCCCTTCTCGGAGGAGGAGGTGGAAGTGGCAGTGCGGGAGATGCCCTTAGACCGCGCACCAGGACCGGACGGTTTCACCGGAGCGTTCTACAAATCGGCATGGCCAATCATAAAAGGAGACGTGATCGCGGCACTGAACACGGTCTTTTTCGAGGACAACCGGGCCTTCGACCGGTTGAACAACGCGTTCGTGGTGCTACTGCCAAAGAAGCCGGGGGCTTCGACTCCAGTCGACTTCCGCCCGATTACGATGATCCACAACTTTGGAAAATTGGCTTCCAAGCTGCTCGCGCTAAGGCTTGCACCAAGATTACAAGACATCATCTCGCCAAACCAGAACGCATTCATTCGAGGGCGCACAATCCACGACAACTTCAAATACGTCCAGCGAGCAGCAGTTTATCTGCGCAGCAAAAAAATCCCCAAGACTCTGCTCAAGCTTGACATCTCCAAGGCGTTCGACACGGTGGCTTGGCCGTTCCTTTTGAGCACCCTGCAGGCATTCGGCTTCGGCGAGCGTTGGCGTCGTTGGATAGTTACACTACTATCCACCGCCACTTCCAAAATACTGCTTAACGGCCGGCCAGGGAAACCGATCAAGCATCGGAGAGGCGTAAGACAAGGAGACTCCTTGTCGCCGATGCTGTTCATCATTGCGATGGAGGTCTTCGCAAGGCTGGTGCAGGCGGCGGCGGAGGCAGGCTTTCTCCATCCGCTTGGGGCGCAGCCAGTGCGGCACCACTGCAGCATGTACGCCGACGACGTCATCATATTCATGCACCCGGACACGACTGACGCAAGAACAATCAAGGAAATCCTACGGATCTTCAGTGACGCCTCCGGCTTGCTCACTAATCTAGCCAAATTCTCAATCACGTCGATCTTCATGACGGGCGATAGCATGGGAGAGCTCACGGAGATCATCGGCTGCCAGCTCTCCGAGTTCCCTATTACATACCTCGGCGTACCTCTGAGCACCAGGAAGGTACCCAAGGCAAGAGTGCAGGCCGTCGTGGACGGCGTGGCACGGAGACTCCCTGCTTGCCATGGGCCACTCATGGCGAGAAGCAGGCAACTAATTTGGGTAAAAACCATACTGTCAGCAGTACCCATCTACACCATCATCGTGGACGGCCTGCCGCCATGGGCGATGGAGGAGGTAAACAACATTTGTAGGCGATTCTTATGGACCGACAAGGAGGGGTCCGTTCGTGGGAAGTGCATGGTTGCGTGGCCAGTTGTGTGCCGACCGACCATGCTAGGAGGTCTCGGCATCCCCAATTTGAGGCTCGCTACCATCGCTTTGCAAGGGCGGTGGCTGTGGCTGCAGCAATCCGACGCAACAAAGGCTTGGGCAGGGCTACCGATCTCAGTGACCAAAGAGGTGCAAGACTTCTACCGTGCTTCTACAAGCACCATTGTCGGGAATGGACGGGCTACAGCCTTCTGGACCGGGAGATGGATACATGGCAGAGCCGTCCAAGACATAGCACCATCCCTCCTGCAGTACGTCAGCCGCGCACACACCAGGAACACCTCGGTGGCAGAGGGGCTTGACGACCACGCCTGGGTCAGCCAGATACAGGGTGGTGTCACTGTGGCAGCTACAGCCGAGTATCTCAGGCTATGGGACCTACTCGAGGAGTTCCAGCTGGGAGACGAGGAGGACCGCGTCATTTGGAGATGGACGCCGGATGGAGTCTACTCTTCCAGATCGGCCTACCAGACGCTCCAGCTTGCCTCGCACCCCATACAGGGATGCGAGAAAGTTTGGAAAACTTGGGCGCCTCTTCGCGTCAAGATTTTTCTATGGCTGGCCATCAGGGGAAGGCACTGGACTGCGGACAGAAGAAGGCGGCACGGGCTGGACGCAGACGACAACTGCTATCTTTGTGATCAAGAGCCCGAAACCATTGACCACATCGTCGCATCCTGCTCCTTCTCGCGACAAATTTGGAGGTCCATCCTAGCCGTACTCAACGCCGACACAACACAGGTGGGAGGAGGGACACTGCTATCATGGTGGGAGCAATGGCGATTGAGGTGGCACGACGTGAAGAGGAAAGGGGGCGACACGTTGTTTGCGTTGGCGGCCTGGGAAATATGGAAAGAGAGGAACGCTCGTTGCTTCAGAGGCGACGTGAGCATCGCCGGCCACCTGCTCGCCACCATCAAGCGCACGGCCGACCAATGGATCAAGGCCGGAGCCGGCAATTTAGGTTGTCTATTACGCGAGTAGTCCGTTATGTCTAGGACCGGGGGGAGCGCGGGAGCTTGGAAGTTTGTAAAACCCCGGTCGACGCTTCGGCGCTTGTAAAAACTCTCTTCTACTTAAATATAAAGATACATAAATCTTTTACGTATTTGAGAAAAAAAAAGTGAACATAGAAATTATAACAAATTTGTTATTAGATCTGGTGTGGCCAAACATTTCTATTCATTGGTCTCGAGAAACTACTACATTAGAGGAGACAAAGTTAGGACTATTGTGTAGTAAAGAGGCACACGTACAGGCTGATCAATAGTAGTATATATTTGGACTATGCAGCGGCTCTACAACAACTTTGTACAGAGACCCGGTTTGGCGAGTGGTTGTACCCATAGGGCATGTGTAGTTTAATTGGGTACCAAGTTCTTTTCTCTTAGAAATAAAGTTTCTGACTAAGGTTGCACGGGCACAACACGGCCAGGCCAGTGTGTAGTTTGTAGTATTATTATTCGAAAGATATATATATATATATATATATATATATATATATATATATATATATATATATATATATATACCATGTATACACACTGTACTCTATTTGCAGAACAGCAGTACTGGTTTCTGGTGGTAGATGGACTGATGGTAGCAGTAATTTGGTTATGAATAAAGGAGGCAGCTTGTTGTCAGACTAACTAATAAAGAGCGAAAATGAGTACACGATCATGCAGTTCTGTACGGTGCATGAGTACTGCAACTTTGCACGACGGTGCAGTAACTGAGCCTCCAGCGGTGAAGGCTTTAAACTTGAAAATTACCTATCCCTCCATTGAAATTAAACCTTTTCTGCGGATATGTGCTCTAATTTATTAATCTCGTCATGCAGGTTCAAATCATCAAGGAAAAAACTCGAGTGATTGTTATGAACATATATAAAATTAAGTAAACTCTATAATAATGACCAAATATTCAAAGTTGTGGATTCAAATACTCCCATCCGAGAAAGAAGTAACAGGTTACGTGCCGGTTATAGCTAGCGGTTTACGACTTTTTTTTCGAAAACGTGCTTTGCACGTGTTGCACTAAGTGAAATCAGGAGTTTTACACGCTCAACGGATCGTCGCGGCGAGTCGTCGATCCACTCCGCGGAGTAACACACGACATAAATCACCGCATGCGGTGGAGAGAAATAAATGTACTAAAGAAGATACAAATTTTGCAACAAGATCCACGGCGCTCAGCATGCGGAAATAGCAGCGTTGCTCAACCTCTCGCCAGGCGAGGGGAACATCAGCTCGCGCAAAACTTCCCGGGTATGGGAGTCGACTTACAGATTGCGAAAGGATCTATAGCTTAGTATAGTTATAAAAGTCTCGTAGCATCGTAGTATGTCCTAATCTCGACTCTCTGTATAAGCGAATATTTCAGGATTTATTGGCGTTGTACATTCAGTGGTAAGTGATATTTCTGTTGACAACGAATCACTTGTAGGGACTTTATTAATCTCGATAATTTGCCAGCTCAATTTTCGGAGATACTCATCGGGTTGCGTATGTTAGTTTTGTGACAGCTTATGTCAGGTTTGTAAGGAGGAGCTAGAAAAAGTCATGCTTTTGCAGGTCTAACTCATTAGACAAAAATAGCTCTGATTTCGACTCCAACGGGCTCTTTGCAAAGAGCCGTTTTTAATTCATCTAGCATGACTCCTCCACGACAAGGGCTGCTAAAAGCTATAGCCAGAGCCGTGACAAAGAAGCCCCATATATGGTAATATATATGGATATAGCATCATAACAAATTAACAACTTGCCATCAGATGCATGCATTGAAAGTTTAGTTTATCCCAGAGATCATAGACAATTTGCAACAGGAGAACAGCCGAGAGAGCGGTCGCTAATTTCGCGAGATATAAGATACAGCTGCGTTAGCAAAAAGTGAAAGCAAGGTAAATGATGCACGGCTAAATGAGTGACACTCGATCGATTGTATATTTCACAACACCTCGAGTGAAACCGAAGTAACCTAGCGGCACCCAACAAGCAGCATTTGCTTTAGCACCAAGGCATTGTAATCGCCAGTCGCATCAGCGTGAATCTTCACCCTTTTCTCCAAAGAATTCTCTAATGCAAGTTTGTGTTGTGCATCATTCATCCCACTAACAACCGAGCCATGTCGATTATCCTACCTATGATTAATTCCTATCCTATCCACTAGCAGCAAATTTGCCTCGCCAAGACACCTTCTAGCTATGCGTCAGTTCTAGAGTTCAAACTAAAGTCATTTAGATGATGCTAAAAAAGAACTTGAGTCATTTAGATATTTATTTTATTTAGTCTATAAACCCGCAAATAAAATAATTTAGCTATGCAATTATGCCAAGCAGGGTTTGGGAGACGCGACGCGAGTCGCACGTAATACGGCCAAGAACCGAGGGCCTGCACGCAAAACGTGCGGCGAAGACGGTAGAAAAAAACGGGGTGAATCAAAATCAACGGTCCCCTCACCGTGCGGTGCGGGGTAAAATTGAAAAAGCAGGCGACGAAAAGGGCCGCCACCGTCCTGTGCGATCCTCCCAAGAGGACACGACCACCACGCCTCCACCAGATCGTGGATTTCGTGGGGGAGGTGGTGGAGTGGAGGTCGCCGCGGTGGCTGCTGGCCCGCTCCGCTCCCTCATCCAACCGCCGCCGCCGCCGCCAGTGCTTGCCAGACCAACAGCCCCTCTCGGCTTCTCCGCCTCAAACCTCTTCCCCATTCTGCTAGCTGCCCAAACAACGCCCGGCCGCCGCGAACCGCCATGCCCGCCGCCGCCGCCGAGCTGAGCCCCCGAACCATGGCGGACGCGGTCAGTGCCATGGGCCCACATCTTCTAGGCTCGGTAAAATCCCGCTCCTGCTCTTGTTTCCCAGCTTCCGTGTCGCTGTTGCTTCAGCATTACAGGTTTGCCGTGGGGATTGCGATGTAAAGCTTGGTGGCACAGTGATGGCTGGTGAGGCGCCAGCGGGTAAAATTACGAGCAGTAGGGAGACTGTCCTGTCATGTGATCCTGCTCCCGTTGCCTGTCGTCGGTGGGATCGTGAAATATGGCTCTCTCTCGCGGGGGCGACGCACGCGGCTGCCTCGGGAAAGCAGGAAAGTCAACATTGCCATGAGTGGCTACGCTGGTAGATTCGGGCTCCTCGTCTTCCCGGCCTAATCAGTGTGATCCCGATGTAGGAGTAGACGACACTCTAACCACCATCCTAACCAGCGCTATAGCAGCGCGCGCCGGGCCGGGCCGGGCCCCGCGACGAACGCTCGCCCGCCTCCTCCACCATCTACTAGAGCGAGCAACCACTCACTTGCTCGACAGCGTGGCTAGCTAGCTAGCTCCGCTCCACGTCCAGATCACTCGAGTAGGCAGGGCGGGGCGCTTCGATTCCTCTCCCAGTTCCGTTCGTTGGTTTTGTTTGTTTTCTATGTTGGTGCGCTTTTCTGCTGCTTATAATACTGTGATCTTGGCAGATGGTGTAGGGGGGCAGCGAACTGCGGAGAGGAGGGGGAGAGAGTAGAGGAAGAGGAAGAGGACAGGGAGAGAGATGGGGGCGATTGGAGGCGACGCGCCGGTGCAGTGGGACAAGGTGGATGGGGCCGAGGTGGCCAATGGCGGCGGTGGAGGTGCTGCGGGAAGGCTGGAGAAGATACTGGTCTCGGTGAGGCTGAGGCCGCTCAGCGACAAGGAGATTGCAAGGGGGGACCCGGCGGAGTGGGAGTGCATCAACGACACTACCATCATCTCCCGGAGCACCTTCCCGGACCGGCCCACTGCTCCGACTGCGTATTCATTTGGTTAGTTAGTCCTTTGCAAAACAGGCTTCTTTTATTCAGTTTGACTTCTGTTCAGAGATTGGCTGTCCATCTGCTACATTCAATTTGAATACTCATGTTCAGTTGTATTTTGAGAGTGAAATGTTCAACTTTCAAGTTTATCCTTTTGGTATTGCTCAGAATTCGGAGTGTTTGTCTTACCTCCATTTCCCAGATCATCGGTTGTTTATCACTTGTTACTAGCAGTGAAAACACCTTCGCTAAGTTGATTTTGGAGTAATGATATGAACAACCTGAAGTGATTCTTTCAGTGTAGCAACCCCCCTGAATTTAACCGTACGGTTTCATTGTAGTTAGCAGATTTTTATCTGGCTAGAGTACAGATCGTCAGTGATGCTTTACTTTGCTCTTTTCACAAGTATTGACTACAGAGTCCCTTACTTTCCAGCTATGTTGTTTGCAACTTATTTGACACGACTCTGTTTTTTTTTTCAGATAGGGTATTTCGTTCGGACTGTAATACCAAAGAAGTATATGATGAAGGGGCCAGAGAAGTTGCCCTCTCTGTAGTTAGTGGCATTAACTGTAAGTCAACACCTGCTTCCTATCTTACTCCACTTTTTTTGAATCAAAATGCTCTTTTTTTTTTTGCGATTGAATCAAAATGCTCCATGAAGTCAATGAAATGTGTTTTCTTTCCTCCTTTATTTTTCTGTTACAGCAAGTGTTTTTGCATATGGTCAAACAAGTAGTGGAAAAACATACACCATGACTGGAATAACAGAACTTACAGCAGCAGATATCTATGATTACATTGCCAAGGTAACCAAATAATCATTCCTAAGATTAAGTTCATAACAAGTCTTCAAAATGGCACCATTTCTACTTGCCAGCTGATACATGTGGCCGTTTCTTTCTTGCAGCACGAGGAGAGAGCATTTGTATTGAAATTTTCAGCAATTGAAATATATAACGAAGTTGTAAGGGATCTTCTTAGTGCAGAAAGCACATCACTTAGACTATGGGATGATGCAGAGGTTAAAGCAACAAATAGCTATATTTTTATTTTTTTTAGAGAAAAGAAAGAGAGAAGAAAAGGTATGCTACTGGCCCATGCACTGATTATGGTTTTGATGCTGTTTATTTCTACAGAAGGGAACATATGTAGAAAACCTTACAGAGGTGATCTTGAAGGATTCGAACCACTTGAAAGAACTTATTTCTGTGTGTGAAGGTGTGTACTTTAGTAGTTTGTTTAAGGAACTTCTTTGCTTGATACCTAATTGGTGATTAGTATCATCTCACTGTACTTTATGTTCTTGTACCAGCTCAAAGGAGGACAGCAGAGACATACTTAAATGAAAACAGCTCCAGATCACATCAGATACTTAAACTGGTTTGCCTACTGCTTGGTTGCATGTAGAAAAGAAAAGGGCTTAGTAGATTCATGTACAATAGCCGCTGTCTAATTCCATCACTTATGATTTGATAAATGATTCTTTCAGACTATCGAAAGTTCTGCTCGTGAGTTCTTGGGTAAGGACAAGTCAACAACACTTGTTGCTAGTGTGGTGAGGAAATAATAATTTATTTGTATTTCCTTCATGACATAAAATGGGTACGTAAGTGTAAGCACATTTGACTGTACCATGCAGAACTTTATTGATTTGGCTGGAAGTGAACGTGCATCTCAGGCATTATCAGCTGGGGCTAGGCTGAAGGAAGGTTGTCATATTAATAGAAGTCTACTTACTCTAGGAACTGTAATTCGGAAACTAAGGTGCAACCTTAACTCTGTTTCAGTTCCAGTTTAGTATGCTCCTCATACAATAAAAATATTCTTTATTTTTTCGGAGCATCAAAGCATTTAATTGTTTACCTATTTTCATTTGTGCAGCAAGGTAAGAAATGGACACATACCATACCGAGACTCAAAGCTCACACGCATATTACAGCCTTCTCTAGGAGGAAATGCAAGAACAGCTATTATTTGTACAATGAGCCCAGCCCGAAGCCATATGGAACAGTCAAGGAATACCTTGTTGTTTGCAAGTTGTGCAAAGGAAGTTGTGACAAATGCCCAGGTTAATGTGGTTATGTCTGATAAAGCACTAGTTAAGCAATTACAAAAAGAACTTGCAAGGTTGGAGAGTGAACTGCGATGCCCAACTTCATATTCTGGTTTTGAAGCATTAGTGAAAGAAAAAGATAATCAAATCCGGAAGGTAACTGCTACTTGTGACTTTTTCATGTGTATTCATCTCACCATCTTTGTCCATGAAGAGATATAGTAACCATAGTGAACTAACTACACATCTTGCATTCGCTATTTATCATGAAAGTTGTCTTCACTGCAAAAATATGACTGCTTCCATGACATGATGTAAAATTTCACTTGTTCTTTGCAGATGGAGAAAGAAATTAAGGAACTGAAGTTACAACGTGATCTCGCTCAATCTAGACTGCAAGATTTGCTCAAGGTTGTTGGAGATAACCACATTTCGAAGCACCCCCTGGTAGACGCACTCACTGCTTTCTAGTTGATCAGCTTGACTGTTCCTTCATAACAAAAGAAATTTCTCTCTGTACAAATGTAGGCTTCTTCTGGAAGAAACTTTACTTTTGATGTTCCTCAGCCATGTGAAGATGAGCGATCGACGACATCAGAAGTTGTCAGCAGTGGCCAAAATTTTAGGCTTCAAGGACGCCAGACAGTACAAAGAGATTATAGGTCCCAGCAATCTGAAAATGATGTGCAGTTTGCTACCCCTCTTAGCTATTCAGTCAGTAGCCCCCATTCAGTGGGATGCCCCCAACTAATGGCAGAGATGATAACTCTCAAATATCTAATGAAGATTCAGAGGATCTTTGCAAAGAAGTACGGTGCATAGAGACCAATGAAGCAGAAGAAAATGAATGTTTAGAGTCGTCAGCTGTGGGAAGCAATAGTCTGCAAGATTCAAATGTAGCTTCCAGCATGCAAGGGGATAATAATCCAAATCGATCTGTGAATTCTAGACAGCATGATGCATCTCCTATTACCCTGGAACAACATTTGGAGAATGTCAAAAAACCGTTTGCCAATCTTGGCATGGATCTGGGATCCTCTACACACAACTCATCAAGCTCAAACGTAATTGGCAGAAGCAGGAGCTGTAGGTCTCTGATGGGTTCCACTTTGTTGGAAGACTTGCAGAGAGAAGATTGCACCCCTCCAAGCAGAAGTTTCATGGACTACCCAGGGAGACCTGAAACATGTCAAAGAAGGATACCTGCACTTAACTATGACGCAGAGAGTGAAACTCTATCAAGAGCAGGATCTATGCTATCTGAAATTATCACCGCAAGGGATGGACTGAAGGAAAACAGCTCTGTTGCCGGTGAGACAGAATTTGTTGCTGGCATAGGTGAATTTGTTGCAGAGCTAAAAGAAATGGCCCAGGTACAGTACCAGAAGCAACGTGGTGATCAGGTGCGAAACTGGAAATGTTCTGGTTTTCCTGCTGGCATGGTTCATTTTATTATTATGCTAATGAGATAAAATTTAGCGCAAACTGCAGTTTTTATTAGCTCATTAGAACAATGTAACATGCAGAATTTCAGTGAAACACCTTTTTTTATGTTACCATTTTCAGGGTGATAATGGAGAATTGGCCGAAGGGACCATAAGGAGCGTGGGGCTGGATCCCATTATGGATGCCTTGCAATCACCTTCTCGCTGGCCATTGGAATTCGAGAAGAAACAGCAAGAGATCATTGACCTGTGGCATAGATGCAACGTTTCTTTGGTCCACAGGACTTACTTTTTCCTGCTGTTCAAAGGGGACCCAGCCGACGCCATTTACATGGAAGTAGAGCTTAGGAGGCTATCATTCCTCAAAAATACATACTCCAACGGAAGCATGGGGCGTAACGTGGTGGCAGGCAGTCCGAGCACTTCTCTGGTTTCAAGGTAACTCATCTCCATATTTTTTTCAGAGCCTTGCTGTGTCGCATCACTTAAACTCAATGACCTGCTGTGCAGTGCAAAGAAGCTGCAACGTGAGAGGGAGATGCTGTGCAGGCAGATGCAGAAGCGACTGACGATCCAGGAACGGGAGAGCTTGTACACCAAGTGGGGAGTCTCGCTGTCCTCCAAGAGGAGGCGGCTGCAGGTGGCTCGCCGCCTTTGGACGGAGACCAAGGACCTGGAGCATGTCCGGGAGAGCGCGTCCCTCGTGGCCAGACTGATCGGGCTCCTGGAGCCTGGGAAGGCGCTGAGGGAGATGTTTGGTCTGAGCTTCGCGCCGCAGCAGTTCACCCGGAGATCGCACAATAGTTGGCGATATGGCCGTTCTTCTCTAGACTGACTGAACTCGAAAGACGCAGCTGACCCCCACCCAAAAAAAAAGTTTCGCCTTTTTCGTTTTTTGTGTAATAGATTGTTGCTGCCCTCTTGGAAATAGAAATTTCTGAACACTTTGTGACTAGCCCGCGAGGAAATTTAGTTGCATTTTCATCAAAATTTACACTTGTTTACTGACTACTGTTACAATTTGCAAATCGTCAACGAGAAATCGAGTCGGGCTAAGATTAAAAAAATAAGAAAAGAAAAACAACAATGACGACACTGTTTCTTGCTGACAAATAAAAAACAATGCCGCGACGACGACGATCAATGTGGCCGAGCTAGATACCAGCCAAGGTCACGGCGGCTCCCGGTGTCCTTGCCGGAATCGACGCCGGGATCAACCGCGGCCCCGTGGGCCGTTCCCCCCTGCATGGCCTCCTCGACCGAAGCCCACACCATGGCGTCCACGAAGTGGCAGGGCCTGCACGGGACGCGGATCACGTCGCCTTGCTGCACGCCGTACTCAGCCTCCGCCTCGGCCATCAGCGGCGCCAGGCGCTGGTGGCCGAGCAGGGACGCCGGGAGCACGTACTCGCGGCCGACGTGGCCCGGGACCTCGACGCGCACCGTGACGAGCCGCTCGGGCGACGTGCTCCTGCTTCTTCTTGAACAGTAACATCGTGGCGGAGTCGTCTGCCGGAAGCCGGTGCAGACCTGAGAGCTTTTTGCGAACCCAATGGCCTGGGAGAGTACTATTTATTTCCACGTGTCCAAAAACCGAGTCCGTTGTAATGCCTTAATCTGACAGACTATTGGGCGGAGTCGGAAAACAAACAGAGCAAAGCAATCCTAATCTTCCGAGTCCTTCCGAGTCCGTTACTCGCAAAAGTCTTCCGAGTCCGTTGCAGTCGACTTTCGGCAGGCTAAATGGGCTGCATTTAAAGGCACCATGAACGGGCCGCAGAAGCATAGGCCTTCTGAAGAGTTGTGACGGAAAAGGCTTATTTTAGTTCGCAGAACACTTATTTACAAGTTTTTTTTTCTTAAACCTCAAAATTAGACACCTTAAGCCCTGAACTTTTAAAAGTTAAAACCATTCAAGTACCTCCCTGTCCTGGTTTGAAAATGGTTTTCTCGTTTTTTAGTTCAAAACATTGATAAATATTTGATAAGGCTATTAAACCAAAATGTCTCTAAGCTTGTAAAAAATTCGAAAAAAAATCCTAGCTATAGATTGAAATATGATGAATTTAAATAAATTATTTTTAAATCATAAAATAATTTAGAAGCTTCTCAAATTATATTTAGCTCTAGGAAAAAAATAAAAATTCCAAAAAACTAGAAAAATCCTAAAATATTTTATGTCTAAACATGTTCTTAAAACTTGCTACAACAAAAAAGCATAATACACAACCAACACAAATGTGTAGCATGAATCCATTCAACATTAATATATGTTGCGTCTCATGTCTTTATTGTGCAAAGTTTCTAAATATGTTTAACACCAATTAGAAACTTTTGGAAGTTTTCTCATTTTGAGTATATTTCTTATTTTTCCTAAAGATAAAAAAAAATCTTTTTTGAAACTTCTAGATATGTTTTTCATGAGCTCTAAGTATTTTACTTGGATTCTATATACCCCAATCTATCTCTATGATTTTTTGGAACTTTTAGAAGGTCGGAGATTTTTTTGTGGTTAAAAAACATGATCTAGTATTTTCTATTTTTAAATAAAAAAAGATAAAATCGCCTTTAAATCCACTTGAAACCATGGTAGGGAGGTAATTTGAACCATTTTGAGAGTTCAGGGGTAATACGTCTGATTTTATAGTTTGATTTGAGGGAAAAAACAAACTATGTGGAACGATAAATAGAAATTTTTATTTGACTTAGGTCTGGTAGAATGATGGGTTGTGCTCCATCCTCCCTTTATTTCCATGCTTGTAGAAAGATTTTTTTTTTGCGAATACCAGTGGAGATGAAAATCAATGATTTATTTTTATCAAATCAAATCTCAGAGAAAATTTAGATTCAACTTACTGATGTACGGAGAGCACATTCTACAATCTGTTTGCCAGAGCCATTAAGAGCTTCCAACTGTGGGTTTTATTAACATATAAATCTGGCCTATTTTCAGTGCAGAAGGACCGAGTCACAAAACGGGGAAGCATCGAGTGGATACGATTGTCCAGAATCCTAACATGTCACACCGTTGATACACCAAACAGTGAGCTTCCCGGATCAGATAAGGACGAGAGGTAAAAAGTGTAGAATAGAACATGACTTCACCGAAATGCTGTCCCAGCCAGTAATGTTCAGAGTACTCGGTAAACAATTAGTATAATGCTGGGTGACAGAGAAGGGGATCAGCACTAATGGGCTTGGGTAGTTGAGAGTGTCATAAAGGGCGGTGGAACGAATGAAAACATCTGATAGTCTGGTATCATATGCGCAAGTGCGCTGCATTTTCTTCGCTCTACTAGGTCGTTGTTTCTTGCAGTTGCAGGCACAACAAGTGAAGGACTCGATCATGACACAGCAGTCGACACAGAGAAGTTTGAAGTCAACAAGGCAACGGTTTCAGGCGCCGACTGGGAGTTTATGGGTGGTCGATGGTGTGTTTAAAAGACCTGCTAGGTGGTAAAATGGATAAGCGTCTCCTCAAGTCTCCACCAGTGAGTCAGGCACATTTTGTTTGCTGCCTAGTTTATATGGATATATCATTCGAGGACCAATCAACAGCAACAAACTTTGTTTTGTCAAAGAAAAGAAAAAATCACATGCAGGAGAGAGAAATTCCCTGCAAAAAGGAAGATGATCAATCCTTCGTTTCAAAGAAAAGACGAAAATATGCTAAAGGAGAAAATTAGGCGCTGACAGAATCTACGGCGCATCCCACAAAAGGCATAAAAGCACCCCAGTTTCATCTACAACAACTCTTTGTTGCTGCTGAAAGCACAAAACCAAGGCACGTAATAAGATGATGATAGAGCACTAAAAGAAAGCACGGTACCCCTTTACGCTTCTGACGAAACAGCCTCAATTTTCTAATCGCAAGTCGACCCATCGTACCTTCTTTCGTTGTCAAAGAACATACATGTTTAGGCTACTTATTAAACTCCCAACCCAAAGATGACATTTTTGTTTGCGATACCAACCTTACTTTTTAAAAGATAAAATACCGGCGCTACCTATGATGAAACACTTAAGTAACTATAGATTAGAAAAAAAACATATCTATTTTTGGCCATCTGATTATTGCTTGAGTTTCGAGATTAATTTTGGTCATGCAAGCCTAAAACCAGGGAATCATAAACTTGACCATTAATTGGTTTCAAAAGTAGTTTTGTGTTCGGGAATAATAAAAGCATATTTGATTTCTAAAAAATCCATAACCAATTTATTTCAAATATTTTTTTTGAAACAAGTATAAACAATTTTAGAAACATAGTGTATCATTGATACTAGATTTGGTGCAATTTGGATTTATTTATACTTGTTCATAGTGGTTTTATTGTGAATCGTAGGACAAATACCAACACTCACATGTATGCGTGCATATTCATCCTAACCTTATAAAAATACAGCACACAAATCTTGAGATTGATATTGATAAGATCACCATAAGTCCATAAGTGTCTTACTGTCCCCGGGTATATCGCCTACCGTTGGAAAAAAAATATGACTATTAAAATCCTAGAATAAATCTAAAAAATACAAGCACCTACATCAAGTTGAGGACTTAAATCCGATGGTTAGGTACCACCATATGGAACCCTGACCAGTTGAGCTTTTGCCTTCCTGGTGTTTTATTGCTCAAAGTCTCGCCCTTTATTTATTTAAATCATAATTTTGTGTTATATTAAACTGAATATCAACCAAGAGAATCCATATTCTAAACATAGTAAAAAATATGCCAGTCTTGACAAAACTATTTTGAAGACTATTGATGTTCCAATGTCTAGATTTGATTTATATATGGTGGAGCATGGTACCTAGGAGGTTTGTGTCATCTTCTAATATTTTGTCTATTTGTAGCTTTTTATGGATTCTCTTGGTCAATCTTGTGGTATAGTATTGGACAAAATCGTGTTTGAAACAAGTAAAAATCATGACTACAAGCATTAAAACACTAGGAATAGGGACAAATAAAATGCAAATAGTTCCAAATAGAGTAACGATAGATATATCATGTTATATAAAAAAATGAGTATTGGGATCATATTTTATGATTTTTCATTAAAATGAATTAGTTATGTAATTTTAAAATATAAACTTGTTTTATTATTTTTGAAAAAAATAGAAAATCACCTTCAAGTCAAGTAAATATTAAATTTATCCAGTATTGGTAGTTTCATAGTAAACTTAAATATTTTAAGCTATAATTTTAGCATAGTCATGATTTGGTGATGTGCACATTCTGTGTTTTTTTCTAGATTTTTAGTGTCCTACAAATATTATTAACAAATTAACTATGGTTAACTTTGTCTATTTATCAAGAGGAGCAAAATGATCATTTTAGTGTAAAACAATATTTTTACTATATAGTTCTCATCATGCAAAGCGTAGAAAATTTTACAGTATAGTTTTCAGGCACTTATATGATTTTATATCTATTTTGTAACGACTTTAACCGGGACGTTGCGTCCATCGGACCAATTACACGAAACCACAGTGTCTTATAGCTAATATTGAAATGGATGTGTGCATCAACTAATTTATGCCAATTAGACAAAACCGCAGTGTCTCTAATATTGAAAGTGGATATGTGCCCCAACTAATTTACGCCTTTCATATATGGCTAATTCTTCCTTAAAAGTAATGTATATAAAAAAACTAATTATTTATAATTTGGAATCGAGGAAATATATGGCAAATGTTTTATGGGAGTGGAAGTAATATTCTTTCACACGGTCATCTATCCCCCAGGAACCGATGGACCCACCATACCAATCACCCAGAAAAGAGTTCAGTTTGGATCATTGACAGCTTAGAATTTTGAATGACACGTTTACCAGCGGATAAAATCACCTGGGTTCGTCTTCACCGCCATCATGACGACACCAACAGCGACGTATTAACCCAAACCCAGAGCTCAGCCAAACCAGCGATCCTTAATCCTCCCTCCCTCCTGCAGATAAACATCCCCTCTCCCTCTGCATCTGCACACCCAAATCCCCAACCTCTCCTCTCCCTCCCCATCAGCGCACAGATCTATCGATCGCTACGATCCCACGCACACAACTAGGCCTCCGATTCCGATCGCCAGCGGATCGGATTTATGCAGTCTTACTGCCGCGAGCGCCAGCCATGCCGCGCGGCAGCAGCTTGGACCAGAGCTTGAGCGACGAGGACGAGGAGGGGTCGGCAGGTGCTGGGGCGGTTTGGGTTCGGCGTCGCCGGCAATGTCCGGGATGTCCGACTCCGCTGGGGGCGTGCGCGCGGGCGCGGAGCTGATGGTGGAGCAGTTCCACCTCAAGGTGCTCCATGCCGTCCTCGCCGTGCGCACGCCGCGCCCGCTCGCCGCCGCTGCCGCGTCGGCGGCGGCGTCGGTCAGGCGGAGGGACAGGTGGTTCCATCTCCCGCTCCACGACCCGCCGCCGCCGCCCGAGGCGGCCGACCGCCTGGACGAGCTGGCCCCCGGGGAGCCGCTGGTGGTGGACGTCCTCCTGTGCCCCGCCGGTGTCGTGGGAGCCCGAGGGGAGGTGGTGGAGAGGTGGACTGTGGCGTGCGAGCCCTGGCCGGACGCCGCGGGCGGCGAGGAGGTTGCCGTGAACCGGGCGTACAAGCACTGCTTCACGCTGCTCAGGTCCGTCTACGCTGTGCTCCGCGTCCTTCCGGCGTACCGCATCTTCCGCCTCCTCTGCGCCAATCCCTCCTACAACTACGAGATGGGCCACCGCGTTGACACTTTCGCCGAGCCCTTCTCGCGCGCCCAGGAGGCCGCCATGCTTTGCCAGCGCTTTGTTCCCGTCGAAACCCAGCTCGGTCGCCTCGTCGTTTCCGTCCAGTACCTTCCCACCCTCGCCGCCTTCAACCTCGAGATCACCTCCCTTTCGCCCTCCGTGATAATCCCAGATTACGTCGGCAGCCCAGCCGCTGAGCCCATGCGCGCCTTCCCGGCCTCGCTTACAGAAGCCACGGGCTCCGGCTTCCCACCGTCCTATCAGCAGCAGCGCCCACACAGCTGGGCTTCACCTGCGCTCTGGCCGCACACCACGGCACACCAGGCCAGGTTCTCGCCGCCTCCAGTGTTTTATGCGTCACCGACGCCATCGCCTCCCCACTTTCCACCCCGTCTCATGAGGTGGGAGTCTGCGCCAATGCCCATACCACAGGTGAGCGAGAGGAGGAGCCCCGCACACCGCCAGAGTATGCTGCCACCGCCTTCGCCGAGAAGAGGAGACATGGGGGCAGCAGGTGCTCTAGAATCTCCATCTGAGAGTGGCCGGTTGATTGGGAGGATGGAGGAACTTCGGATAGCTGATCCATATGCTACCTCGTCACCCAGACATAAGGTGATTCATGACTCTACTTATATGTTCAGCTGTCATACTTGTGTGAAAACTTCAATTCTTCAGAGTGCAAGATTGGATCTTTTTGACCAGGACAAGCTTGGACAGTAGGATACCTGATGCCCTGATTAACTAGAATGATATGTATATATTTATTGGCTCTTAGTTAGTAATGGAATAGCTAATCTTTGCTGGTTCAATTTAGTTTATAACAGTATCATATTTGACAGGCTCATCGCACCAGTTTTTTTTAGAGCAAGGTGGACCAGATACTTGCAAAATAATAAAAATAATTATTCAGAGTCCAAGTATCAAGGTTTCATGTATTTATAGAACCGATTAAACTGCAAACCAGTTGAACTTTGAACCTCAAACTTTGGCTCCAGTTTTCTTGCTTCGCTCATTACCATGTTTGATGGAAGTTTTCTTGGCACATACAATGACACCTAGTCTCGTGTTGAATCAATAATCTATAGGATGCTCAATTTAGCTCTTTTTTTTATACATGCTGTGACAATACTGCTTTTGATTTTGTACAGGTCCACTGATCCTTAATACTTGTAAAATGCATATTTTAATATATAAGTTGAACTATGAAAAAATGTTTAATGATGTGGTGATTTTACTCGTTGCAGTCTATTCAATCTTGTCTTAATTATCAATTGAAAGGGCATTCTACCAGTTTGAGAATGATTAAGTTGATCTGTTTCCCTCAATTGACACTGTTTGGTGGATATGCAGGGCAAGGACAATAAAGATGAATCTGGCAGATTCTCTGGACTCTCCTCATGTGATTCACCACGGCAAGATGATCTGGATGATGTGGATTACCATTTTGATGTTGATGATGTTGATACTCTAGTCTCCCAACCTCGGTATGTTGAAAATAATATTCTTTTAAGTTCATTTTTGTTGTGAGTTTCACAAACTAGAGAATGCGCATATCAGAGTTAAATTTGATACCTTTTGAATGCTCAGTAGCACAGCGATAACTTCCCTTCATATAGATAGACCGACTACTGTCATGTGGTAGTGCACGAGTGCATTGGAGATCTGAATTTCATGGATTATTCTCTATCTGTAGAAATTAAAAGCTGGAGCAAAATTTTCAATTAGCTAAGGAATGTTAGAGCTATATTTTTGGCATATGTAAGCTTTCAGCTCTTTCATGTAGACACATGATTGATCTTGTCAAAATTCTGCACATGATGAGATTCATGTTACTATGAGGATTTAAAACCTTGGCATGAGAAAACTGCCTGCAGTATTTGATGAAGTGAAGTTTTTTTTTCATTTTATTGTACAAAATAGTGTGTTGGGAAATTATTTTAGAACAATCAGATGTCAATTAATTTGAGATGAGACTTTGAGTCTGCTGTATCTGTGAGGAACCAATCCTAGATGGCCCTGAGCCCAAGTGTTGTGACCAGTATTACCACAAGGGCATGTAGGAAAAGGGAGACAACAGACAGATTGGATTTCTTATTGTTTGATGAATGTTGATATGTTAGCGGCCCTTTTATAGAGTTTCACTCCCCCCTAAGAAACCAGATATAATCTTATCTTTTAAGTGAAAAATATGTCTAATCATATCTTTAATTGATACCCAATCTAATATTAGCACTTGCAACTGATTCTCTCGGTTAATAACCTATAATTAACGAATAGAAAAGGAGGCTTAGCACCCAGCATTACAACTGTGGGTAGTAATCCATGTAAACTGTCTAGTGAACAGCCCTTAGGCCCTGCATGCAGCATTAACTCTGAAACACAAATGTAAGCAGTATACATTATAGGCAAAGATGAAAAAAGCTATAACCATCTTCATTTTACAAGTTTGTTATTCAATATTTGAGTAGAAGGCATTGTGTTTGGTGAATTCCATCTGTTCTAGTGAAGTGGCCTTATTGTTTTGTATTTTTATCTTTTTCGGCTAAGTGCAGGAAAACATTTAACTTCATCCATATGCCACATTCCATATATGTTAGCAAGATGTTACTGAGTGGATTTAATAGCATCAGGCAGTCCCTTTTGGCCTTTTGACATCTCCCTACAACAGCAATACACAATCTTTTCACAAAATTGCTTTGTTGTTCACGGACCATATCAATATTATTTCCACTCTTGAATTTATTAGGAATTTGATTTTGTCTGAGTGGATTATACAGGAGCGCTGATTGGAACGTAACAGGTGATCAGGTTGGTTCATCATCCCATAAATCTCAAGACGCACAAGTCGGTTCTCTAGTCAACCTGCTGAGAAACGCCCGGCCACTGCGAAATCCTAGCAATTCATCGCAAACATCAAGGGCTGAATCCAGCGAAGTAGCCTCAGCAAGCTCGGTCACGTCCCGCAGGACATCTGACGCGCTTGAGGAGCTCCACTCCTTCAAAGAGATAAGGGAGCGACTGCTGGCCCGGAGCAGCGCCAAACATCAAGAGCCACCGGGAAAGCCATAGGGCCATTCTTTGCTTTGTTTCTCTTAACGTAATCGCTGATAGACCCCCAACTGCGAAACGGGATGCACAATGAGCTATGCAAACTATAGTTGTTGTGTTCATGTATATATGACTGCTGAAGTTGATGCTTTTGGTTGAAGAGAAGGCACTCCATTCATTTCGGCGGAAGAATCACTCATTGTTCTTAAGAGTGATGCCGCTGTTGATACTCTTTTGTGTATATGGGCAGTGAAACCGATACACGTAGGTGTGAGCTAGGGAGCCTGTGATGGATGAAAGCTGGGCTCAGTGTGTGCGTGTGTGTGTAAATTATGTAACTGCTGGAAAGCAAATGTTCATTAGACATCAACCTTTGAAGATATGCCCGCACTTCACAGGGCTAGTTTTATTTGCTCTTGTTATTTGATCTGGGAAATTGTGGATTGGCGAGCAGACTGCAGTTCGAAAAAGAACTCTCAGTTCTAAATTATATGTTTATGTGAGTGTATAGCAAAAGCTATGTATATAAAAAAAGTCAAAAGACCTTATAATTTGAAACGGAGTATATGTATATCGTGTGTTTTGTTTTGGTGTTGTTTTTAACGATCTGTTGTGCAATACGCATTAGAGTCTCGCTGTTACTGTTATCTTGAGGGACCGACTGGGAGAGGCACTGGTCAGAGACTTGGAGTTCCCACTTTCCAGCGTTTCTGAACGTCTTATCCACTCGTGTCCTTTGAGCCTCGAAACGATAGGCAAAGCTTGCGGACCTCAAACTGTAGCACGATCCCTTGCATAGGCCTAATCCCAACGTAGTATATTTTATAGGTGGGATATTCTATGAGCGTGTTTTCCTATAAATTTCATTTTAAATTATTTTCTAAAAAAATGCTCAAATAAAAAGCTATAGAAAATTATACACCTCTTGCCCAATGAAAAAGGAGAAATTAAGATTTCACCTTTTTAAGGAAGATTTAATTTTACTATTTAAAATGGAAATATATCCCAAGAGCAGTACATTAATAACTTCTCCGTGTGAACTTTAATGAAGATTAAGATTTATATAAACAATGTAGAGCTTGTCAGAGTTTACAACTTTGTAGCTCACAACCTTTTCATACAAAGCCATGTCCATATATGCATACAAACGTGTAGATCAGTCTTTAAGTCTAACTTTTATGTAGTTTTTATCTATCCAAGTTCATGTAAAAAATTATGTTTTTTTAATATATACTGGGCAGGGTAGGGAACAATTGAAAACTATAACTTGTTTATATGACCTCAGATGGGATAAAAAAACGTAGATTATAGATCGATGAGGTCTATAAACTTATAGTTTTTTTTTCATTTAAAGCAATCTTGGTAAAAAAATAATCAACACTGACTAAGGCTCTTTTTGGATTCTTCCCTCTAAACTTTAGAGGTAAAGTTCCAAACAAGTAATCTAAAATTAACTCTAAACTTTAGTTCTCTTCACATTAGAACTTTAGACGACATCAAAAATAAACTAAAGTGCTCTAAAGTTTAGAGCATCTCCAACGATTTTGTATTTTTTTGTTTGACAAAATTAGGAATTTATCAAGTCCCAAATGAATATGCTAAAGATAAAAATAGTCTATCTCCAACGGTTTGGTAAAATTGAGTTTGCAATTACTAAAATTATGGTCCCAGGCAAAATTCGCGTGTTCCTGTTGCTTCTTCCATTTGAACCAATCTACCGTACACAAATTGACATGGATGAGTACACGTAGCATTGATTTGATTAAATCATTCATGTGTGCTGATAGCAGGTCCTCGTCCACAAGCAGAGGCACAGCCGAAGAGGCTGAGGCTGAGCAGGCCAATCTGGCAATCCGTCCGGCGACTGATCCGTGCCCGGCCCCGGTGAAACGGACACGCGTGATGGTAGGCAGAGCAGCGGAGACCAACAAAAGCGGCGGCGGCGATCGAAAAAACGGAGAAAACCGCGCGCCCCAGAAATGCCAAGCGCAAGTACAGTAGGTATATATGTCAATTCTTTTTAGGAATTTGTCAAGTTAATAAAAATAAAGCCTATTTGTTAAACCGTTGGATAGAGATTTTTTAGATTCTTTTGCAAAAACAAAAATGCAAAGTCCATTTACAAAATCGTTGAAATTGCTCTTAAAGGCCTCTAAAATTTAGAGGTAGAGATCCAAACAGGCCCTAAGATAACTTCAAGTGACAAAGTAACAAGCTACAATGATGTAAATTTCAAGGAAAATCTCCTGCTCCACCTAGGACATGCAGAACCCCTATTTGAGGTGGAGTTCCACCTTTAAATAAATAAATTATATTATGATTTTCTATAAGAGTTTTGCATATAATCACCTGTTATTATAAAGTTGCAGTCTCTAACAAAAAGAAACTAGAAAAAAAAACACTAGAGCTTTTAAAAAAAAAGATAACTCAAACGACACCTAGACTATTAGATACATCCACCATAAGATCTCCATCACAGCTGTTTCAAATAAACATCAAGCTTACTTCATTGTTGTCGGTGTTTGATGACGGCAATTCATCACGGGGTTAACTAGGACGATGGTTGGTGGGCTTCGATGTACATCGTACGCTCAACTCGGTGGTAAACGCAAAAGAAGACGATTTATACTTTTATACTGATCCAATACCTACATCCATGTCCACCGGATTTTACCAATTTCATATCATCCGCGTATAATCAGATTTGGATTATCCGCATCCGTATTAGAAAACTTTCTACATATATCCTATTTGGATTATCCGCATCCGTATTAGAAAACTTTCTACATATATCCTTAAAGTTGGTATTCGAAGTGAATTAAAGTGAAAGATTAACTGTCCCACTTCCACCACTACTTGCGCAAGATTTCCACTTCCGGCCCTCTTCTCCGTCCGTTTATATTTGAGAAAATTGAGAGGGAGATGGGCCTACGTATACTGTGGCAAGCCCAGCTGTCCTCAAGTGCGTCGCACGCGAAAGCCCAACTACCCAAGCATGGATCAGCACTAGTGCAAGTGAGATCACACCACTTTCTATGCGTATGGTCTTTTGGAATTTGGATCTAGACAACAAGTCATCTTAGCCCAACTTAGCCTAAAATCAAACTTATCTGGGTCGCCCTAGGCAGCCATCTCATCCTAAGCGCCTAATATTGAATGCCACACAGCTGCTCACTCCTATTACGTTCAATTTTAGGCGTTGCGACTTGCGAGACTGGTTGGTTGCACCCCACACATACAAAAGTCACAGAGGTGCATCATCATGATGATTGCATACGTCCTCGCCAGCAGTATGGTAACGGGCAGCAGTTGCAGCTGGAGAACCGCCACGGCTACTGACCAAAACAGTCCGATTTCGATCAATAGTGGAGTATCAATTTGTCCTTACAAGTCTGCTTAAGGTCTTGCTTAGATGTTATCAGATTTATTTCAATCTACGTGGATATGCCGGGTATACAAGTCCGGCAAGCGTGTAATATATACATACATCTGTATTTGAAAAGAAAAAGGAAAAAACTTACCCGATGAGGCGATGACACACACGCCATCACAGGGCACGGCCACACGGGAAGCCCATGTGACGCAGATGCGGCTCAACATCCACGCGGCAAAGCTGGCAAGTAGACGTCCAATACGGCAATAGGTACACCTACAGCACAATGTTTTCTTTCTAGTTTTTTCTGATCCAATCTACTCCCTTCATCCCAAATTATAAATCATTTTAAGAATATTAAAAATTTAAAACATATCAAGTTTAACTAAAATTATAGATAAAATTTTAAAGATCTATAACATTAAATAGGTATACTATAAAAATATAATTGATATAATAATACTTAGTTGGCAGCATAAATATTATTATATTATCATATAAATTTAGTCAAATTTGAGATATTTTAACTCTCTAAGATTTTTAAAATAACTTATAATTTAGAATAAATGAGTACTCTTTTTTTAACATCTAATCCAATCTACTCGACCGGAGTCAGATGGTGATCATGCCGCCTCCGCTCTGCCTCCACTCTGCCCTTCCTTGAATGCCCGATCGGTGGCTCGCCATTTGTCCGTCTCCACTCGATAGCTACTATTTCCAATAGGTATTTTCTGCAATAGTAAAACCAAAATTAAAATATATATAAGAGGGTCAATCTTTTGGATAATTGTCTAGTCATTTTTATTGATTCGGATATTTTATTTAAAGTAGATGAAAATGATATAATCCAGGTGGCATACTCTTAACTAAAATCCTAGATCTATGACGACATGTGTTGAGGTGGATTAGGTTGTAATTTAATTCAAGTTCTACTTCAATACATATAGATTAATACGAATCCGACAATATCCAAACAAATCCCGAGTCAGACCGTCAACAACTTTGCTTCCACATAACCACATTCGGCATGCCACATTGAAACACCTTCTTATTAGCCAAGCTAACTACTCTCTCCAATAGTATCCATTAGCATGCAACAATATATCGTTGACATCCTCCTAAACCTCCTAGTGATAGGGACTAGCCAGATTTTTATATATTTCACCAAGTAATTAGATGTAAAGGTTCATCATACGAGAGTATGCCCATTAGAACTAGAGATGTCAATGATGAATTTCTCAATCGAAATGGCTTCACATCCTTGTTCTGGAATGGAGAAAATCTCTCGTCCCCTATCCCGTGAACATCATCAGGGAGCATTTCGCCTCGTGCTCGGAACATATCCCTGTTGGCTCCTTGACCCCGTGAATACAAGCAATCAAAGCTCCACCTCCTTATCCATCCACTCTCCACATGCTACAACACGGGGACGCATGTGCCACCCTAGAGCCTCGACTTGCACTCCTCGTCATCATAGCCACCCATACATGCCTCCTTGCCACATTGAAACCTCTCCTCGGCTACAACAACCACCGGACCACCATCTCGTTGGCACCATACCACCTCTTCGCTAGGTCCAGCTAGAGCAGCAAGGTTGGCCATCGGATCCATGTTGTTTGGTTGCTCTCCACAGATGACGTGAGGGAAGAGGGGATCACGAGTCGCAACAAGTGAATTGGAAGTGGTTGTGTGCTAAGATGTTGAACAGACAAGGTGGTGACATAGAAAAATCGATGGGAGAGGAGAGAAGGAGACGTCAGACATATGGAGTGGTGACGCAGAGAAATAGTGGGAGAGGATAGGATAAGGTTGGTGGGGTCTTCGAAGGGGAATAATCCCCACGGAGATGAGGATGGTGGTCCCCCTTCTCTATTAGAATTCTCCCGTTTTCATTCTCGTGAGAATGCATGTCTCATACACAACTTCTCTAATAATAGGGAGAATTCTCCGTGAAAAATCGAGGATTGAGTCCTAGCATTATATATGAATTTTCCTCATGTCGCCTCACTAACTAGCAACTAACACTAGTTGCCTTGCAAAAGCACCACGCGCTATAAACTGAGATCCTCCAATCTTCCAAGGTTTAACTCTAGATTTCTAAAACTTACGCATAAATCGTAGCTCGTGCTTAAATGGCTGTACACAGAGTATTTCCGATCCCCATACGCATTTCTTGTGAATCGAACGAGCACGCAAAACAACTAGCGTAGAAGGCTGCACTACATACGTTAGATGGTAAGTATTGAACCCCGCCTAGCTAATGCGTTGATCGATGTATAATTCGTCGCGCACTTGGGCCTGATGCCGACGCCGATCGCTTTTTCCCGTGGTTTACCCTTTCCACCAGAAGGGACGCACTACCCGTGGTGGCCACGCGCCCATCTGATCTTTTTTGACGCCAGTGGCCGCACCACCTACATCCCGCAGTTTTAATATCAAGGAACGAACAGCTCTCGTCTCCATCGAATATTTTTTGTCTCCCACTCGGCACTCTGGCCGCCATTTTTAAATATAAATCACTACAGTTTTTCAACATTGCTATGGTCGAATGGCCGAATGAACGAAACTGCCGTGCTGTGCTCGACGTGGATTTCTACCACCACTACTAAATCAATGCTATCCCCCACGGGATCAGTAGTGCTACCCTAATTAATGGGCAGCAGTAATGCATTCTGACTGGACAATGCTAACAATTAGGTCGGGCAAAAATAAATAAACCATATCTCAGGGATGATTTTATTTACATTTGGGTACATATCTCCTCAGATGCATGCATTAATCATGCATTCATAATCCATACCTAAAAAGATTAAGCAAATTAATTAAGATCAAGGCTCCGGCTATTCTTGTGAATCTGAAGCTATTTTTTTTTTGGAACACAAGCATTTATTAAATCAAGAGCAGTGCATCGAGTTGATATACATACCGTCAAAGTTGTTTCAAAAAATATTTAATAAAATGGTTTCAGAAATTATTTAGCTATATAATTTATACCAAGTCTATAAGGAGTTGAGAGAAACCATGTTTTTGCGACTATGATCCTAGGTGCAAAAACAACTGTGGCTCCTAGCTTTACAAAAAGAGCGGCTAGAAGCAGGAGCCGCCACCCTACAAAAGGGCCCTGAGTGAATTAATCAAAGAAATATAACAAGATTGTCGCCGCAAATTGGGCCCTAAAGTGAATTAATCAAAGAAATATTACAAGATTGTGAGGGCGTCTGCCACGTTGTAGATATTTTTTAGTGTGAGATATCAGCAAGGCAGCAACTGAAAACAGTTTGGAGGTGCGCCTGGGCTCCGCGATGTGCCTCGCGTACACGCTACAGCACAGCATGGAGCGCGTGCTCGCCACAGGCAACGCGATCGCAGCCGTCCGTTCCTGAGAACCCTAGTGGATTCCGCTATAAATACCTCGCCCCGGGGCGTGTGGCAGCCACGCTCCCATCCCCATCCATCTGATCCATCTCACCTGCACACTCCCCCTTGGCCTCCTCCAGTTCTCGATCGATCGGCTTGTTGATTCCTTTCCTCGGAGACCCATTTCCATGGACGCTCACCTCAGCTCCCAAGTCCACGCGGCGGCGGCAGCGGCGGCCTCGTCCTTCCCGAATGGTAAGAAGAGTAGTGACGTGCTGCCACCGGGGGTCGTCACCGTCGTCGACGTCGAGGCGGGTGTGCCGACGAACGTGTCCGGGCCCGATCCGCGCGACGTCGACGATGAGGACGCCGCCGGCGTCGACTACATGGCCCGCGCGCAGTGGCTCCGCGCGGCCGTCCTCGGCGCGAACGACGGCCTCGTCTCCGTGGCGTCCCTCATGATCGGCGTCGGCGCCGTGAGCGCGACGCACAAGGCCATGCTGGTGTCCGGCCTGGCGGGGCTCGTGGCCGGCGCCTGCAGCATGGCCATCGGCGAGTTCGTCTCCGTGTACGCGCAGTACGACATCGAGGTCTCGCAGATCAAGCGCGGCGACGAGGAGGAGGAAAGGGCCAAGGACGGCCTGCCGAGCCCGACGCAGGCCGCGGTCGCGTCGGCGCTGGCGTTCGCGTTCGGCGCGCTCCTGCCGCTGCTGGCGGGGGTGTTCGTGCCGTCGTGGGCCGCCAGGGTGGCCGCCGTGTGCGCCGCGACCAGCGTCGGCCTGGCCGGGTTCGGCGTCGCGGGCGCGTACCTGGGCGGCGCCAGCATGCTGAGGTCTGGCCTGAGGGTGCTCCTCGGCGGCTGGTTCGCCATGCTCGTCACGTTCGGCGTGCTCCGGCTCTTCGGGACGGTGTTCCACATACAAATCTCGTCGGCGTGATAGCCCTCCGGCTGTAGTGGCAAATGAATAATGGGCCCGGGGCGTTAGCTCTTGACATCGGAATGTCAAAACCTGCATGTCTTGAGTAGCAAAATAGCTGTCGCCTGGATAGCTAAATGATAATTAAGGGGCGTGTGTGGGTAGTGGATGTACTGCTTGATTGTAATGATATCTCGTGCTAATGGTATCTGGCGAGAAATCCGAAAACAGATTGCATTAGGGCATGTACAACCCAGAGACAGAGGATTGTCTCTACGAGACTAAAATATGACGTAGAGACAGTTAAAAAGACGGGTCATACAACCCATAGACAGAGAGTCGTTTATAAGCACTTTAATGGTTTGCATGTAGTTAGGATCAATCATGAATATCAACTTGTATACCATTGTGTGGTTGTTTGATGGATGAACATAATTAGAATATTTTAGATCTATATCATTTTCATACCATAGAGGAAACGAAAAAATAAATCTGAATATATTAGAATGAGAGTTGTGTGTTCAACTAGCTAGCTTGAATGCACAAATCAACGAACACCTAGAGGAGGCCTTGAGGCAGAGCGGGTCCAGGCTGTGGCCGATGCTGGTCGGTTCCGCACGCCAAAACGGTCCGCTCGTATAGGATCCGCATGCCACCTCGGGCCACGGGCTTTCCCCGTCGCTTCACCAGACGACGGCGTTCGCGTTGGCAGGGGGATTTTCATAAAAATGACATCGTAGAGACGGGGTTTGGAGCCCCGTTGTACATGCTCTTATACTATTCCTCGTCTACATTATTTGTTTGTATTAGAATGTATCTACCCAATAACCAGTTGTTTAACCCCTCTTAACCAAAAAATGGCCATAGTACACTGTCTTCTTACTATATATTTATAATTTTTATTAGTATAACTATATTTATAATGTTTTCTTCAATGTAATTTATTGGACATAGTTATGTAATTTAGGGATAACACAAATATATGTTTTTTTTTAAAAAAATAATTTTTGTATGGATTCAGAAAAAATACAAATCTTCGCAAATCGTGAACCATAGAGCGTCGTGCCAGCGCAAGTGTCTAGGACAGCCCCGCCATTCTATTAAGTTAATTCCTCATGATCTTGAAGCTTCACAGGATACATATGCGCAATGCCGTGGTTTGTGAGTGTCAAGGCATGGACGTTTTCGGTTTGATATGCACTTTACAAAACGAAGTAATCTTTTTCAACATACCCATGAATCTGAATGTCACAAACAGTATAACAACAACAAAAGATACTTTTATTTGGTCAGATAAAGTTAAGTCGATATGCATATGCTACAGTAGGGGATATCTGAAACTTCTTCCGGTTCCGGTTGATCAGCTGAGACTTTTCGCTGTTGCTTATTTAGATAGTCATAGACAATCATACAAGCAATTCTCTTTTGGAAGTGATGAATGACATTTCTTCCAACGTCCTGGCTAAGGATGTGGATCAGTATGAGTTGTCACGCACCTCTCAGTTATCATGCTTGAGCACCTATATATATCCTGACGACGACGGTTGGATGCTGAACAATGAGGAGGCCGATCTGGGATAATAAAACAAACAAGAATGTAGTAGCAAGAAATATTTCTGTGCCTGAATGATGAACTTGTAGTGGACAATCCGGGTAAAGTTGGACCTTGCAGTACCCGCATAATCTTTGCTTAAAGTGCTTATCATTATTATCCTTTTAGCACTTGGTTTCTCCAATATAATGAATGTTTGCTAAAAAGCCATAAAGGATGGAGCTTTTTTTTTTTTGCCATTTGACATCTGAGTTTTTCTTAGGTCATCTTTGGATCCACCTGATGCTAATAGCTAGATAGCCAAGAGCATCTCCAAAAGTCTTTCTTAAATTTACTATCTAAATCATATTTGGAGAGTTATTTGAACAAAAAAATCTTTCTATATCTTTCCACCTTTTAATAACTTTTTTATGTCTTGTGCACACTGAGGAGAGTCAATCTTGCTCTCCATCCTTAGCTAGTCAGAAATCCATAATAGAGGATAACAATATTTAGGGATCCAAATAAAAATGTTGTTGGAGTATTTTCTTTTCTTCAAAATCTACATTCCTAGTAATAAGGAATGATATAGAGAAGCTCTTGAGAAGTTGCTCCAATAGCTACTAACTGTTAATAGCTAGATAATTATTAGTGGGATTTGTTTGGATTTGCCTAATAGTTAGTTAGAGGTATATATCAACTATTAAAATCCTCTATCAACTAAGGACTTGTTTGGAACCACTAGTGCTAATAGTTAACAACTAAAATTAGTATTAGTGTATCCCAACAGATCTGCCAATATCAACTATTAGTTTTACTAGCAGGTGCTAATAGGTGTTAATTAACTATATATTAGCAAAATATCAGTAAGTAGATCCAAACACCCACGCTAATAATTAGCTAGCCAATAGCTATTAGCTAACTAACTATTCGTACTGCTGGATCCAAACATGATCTTTAACTAAATTGTTAGTACCTCCACTTGTTAAGAGCATCTCTAACAATATCGTTATTTTCTTTCGTGATTGTAGATTTACCTACTATGAGGGATAAATAGCCTCCAACATACTCTCTCTCTCTCTCTCTATATATATATATATATATATATATATATATATATATATATATATATTTTATAAAAACTATCCTGGCAAAATCGCTCGTTAGAAATTCCGAGCCACCGTTACTCTCGCTAACCGGCCACATGTCTTCTTCTCCCTTGCGTTTTCCCCTTTCCTCGCACGCCTACTCACATGTGATTGGTGATGAGGACATCACTCTACCGAGTACAAGCCGAGGAGAGGAGGAGAACTAGCGTGAACGTTCAAATCGTCTTTATCATGAAGGAGAGGTGGAGCTAGAAGTGTTTGTCGAAAAAAAAAAGTGGATCTAGATGTGGTTTTGCTGGAGCTTGCGTATCTACGCCAAAGAGGCCTCGGACCGAACAATCAGCTCCGTGGTTCAGCAGCAAAACTGAACAATCAGTTCATAAACACGTAGTACGGCCATGCCTAGGACCGGGAAGATCAGTGCAGTAGGCAGTAGCTATCTCATTCTCGTTGTACGAGGTCATGAAAAACAAAGCTTGCTGCTCACTGCTCAGCTCATCAGTTCTGCGGCCATCCAGCAGCTACAGTTCCCACACGGCTCTGAAACCCTTGCGTTGCTGACTGATCCGTCGCCCTGATCCCTGAATTCCTGTGGCCAGCGCATGCACGCCGTCGCATCTTTTCGCTGGCGGAAGCTGAACGCCAGAACCTGAACCGCCCCGGCCGCGCGCCAAGCGCCAGAGCCGCGTCGTCATTGCCGGTGATCGTCGTCGTTTTTGCGGGGATCGGATTCGCACACAACTGCATAAGTTCCGTGGTCGCCACGCGCCCCTGGTTAGATTAGTCTTCGCCCTCACGTAAGATTCGTACTGACCCGAGAAGAAAACTGACTTTCGGCGTGGCAGCCACGCGCCCGGCGATTAAGCTATTCCCCCATGGCACGCCGAACCTGGACGCCTCACACGCCAACTGCTCGTCCAGTAGTCACCCTCTCGGCCTCTCGCCGTGACCTGTACGGAGTACTTCGGACGAGAAGAGTCAAGAGTATTGGCTCCGTTCTGGAACGCGTTAGGTTTGCTGGAGGTTTACCGCCCTTGATTTTGGTCATCTCGGTTAAGGTTGAAGCCAAGAGCATGCCGCGTTGGGTACTTGGGTACGTATCTCATGTGTACCCAACACAGTGCGCGTACAGCAGGAGATAATCGCTGTTCTTCCCATTCTCAACAAATTAGCAAGTGACGATTGTTCTGTTTTCGTGAACATGAACGGCTAATTATATTTCTAAAGGGAAGTCACTGAAGCTCTCGTCAAACACAAAATCCCTCAGAATTGAACATGTGTTTTCTTGGTTCTTGCTTCCTGGAAAAATGGCCCAGTCATCATATTCTTATTGGGCCTTCGTTTATGGGATATATAAAATTTTAAAGTTCTGGACTTCTGGTCAATAGGCTTCCCAGAGAGGCAGAGAGGTTTTAGATCACAATCCTTTGTTAGTGACAGTTAATAAAACGGGTAATTTTCCCTTTATACAGTTTATTAGGCTTGTTTGGGTGGTAGTATTGAGAAACTATAGTATGAAAAAACGGTAGTTTTAGAACTATTGATGTGCAAAACTGTGGTTTAAAAAACAGGGGTCTAGAGTAGAGTTTTTAAAACTCTAAAAAGACTACGTTTTTTAGTAATACCATAGTATTTAAAATCATAAAATTTTGTTACACCCAAACACTTCATGGCACTAGACAAAGTGGTAAATTTCCCTTTATACAGTTTTAGACAAATACTCCAAAAATACTTTGTATCCAAACAAGCCAGGTTAAATTACCCTGGCTTTTTCAAAGAAGTTGATAGAATTTGGCTGCAACCTTGTAGAGCCAGAACAGCCCTAGACAAAATTCAACAGAAACTCAAGTTAATTAAGCAATTCTTCAAAGGGTGGGTTTAAATTTGCAAGTTGAATTGAGGAAGCAAAGGAAAGCAAACTCAAAAGAATTAGCATAACTAGAGAAGATTGATGAAGAGGTTGGGTTAAATACACATCAAGCAGAGAGAAAAACTTGGTTGTTGTGTGAAAATTTTAAAATCCTATAATATGAGGGACTTTACCGATTTGAAAGGAGCCATAAAACATGGTTCCTGAAAGGTGACCTTAACATATATTTTTTTCATAAAAAGATGGTGTTGTGATTGAGGGTGAAGAAAACTTAGTACAACATGCAATTGATTATTATACCGAACTCTTTGGTCCAGCACAAGAATTTAATATCCAGATGGATCCATCCATTTGGATAATCTGCCACACTTATTTGAGGAAGAAAATGATATGCTTTGTATACATTTTTCCGAAGATTAAATTAGAAATGCTTTATTCCAGATGGAAAAAAATAAGGTAGCTGGGTCTAACAAAATACCAATAGAATTTCCCAATATTGTTGGAATATAAATTAAAAGGATGTTATTCAGTTTTTTTTATGATTCTCACAAGCAACAAGTAGACATTAGTAGAATTAAATATAACATCATTACCATATTACCAAAGATTAGCAAGAAAAAAACAACAGTTAAGACCTACATGCCTCTTGAATTGTTTATACAAACTGGTCAATACAACTTTGACTATTAGAATAGAGATGGTTGCAGATAAGTTAATTCATAGTACTCAAACAACTTTTATGAAAGGAAGGAACATCATGACCGGCATCATGTGTCTGTGAAATTTTGCATCAGACTAAAAAAAGAAAAAAAATTTGGAGTGGTTTCAAAACTAGATTTCGGAAAAGCTTATGATAAAGTAAATTGGGAACTCCTGTTTGAATATTTGGAAAAAAAGGGTTTAAGAAATCAGTGGTGTTATTGGATTAAGCAGGTTGTAACTAGAGGGACAGTTAGTGTTAAGTTCAATAAGAGCATAGGACCATACATTAAGAGCTATAAGGGGGTTAGGCAGGGTGACCCTTTATCCTCTATTCTCTTCAACTTGGTTGTTGGTTGCCTAACTAGGATGGCGAATTTATCACATCAAAATGGACTATTAGTAGGCTTAATCAACCATATTATACCAAATGGGGTGGCGATTTAACAATATGCTGAGGATACAATAATTTGCTTGAAACACAGTTTAGAAGGTGCTACTCATATGAAGTTTTTGTTATACCTATATGAGATGATTTGAAAATTAATTTTAATAAAAGTGAAATTTTGATGACCAATGATGAGGAAAGTTCGGGTCAAACTTATGCTGAGATTTTTAACTGTCAAATTAGTTCATTTCTAATTAAATACTTTGGTGTTCCTTTTAGTCCTAGCAGACTACATGTCTGTGATTAGATGTCTTTAGTAGAGAAATGTAGTAAAAGATTGGATGTTTGGAAAGAAGGTACAATGTCAATAGCTGCTAGAATTACCCTAATTGGGGCTCATCTCAATAATGCTCTTATTTATCTATTAGTGAAAACTACTATTGATAGTTTGAACAAAATTATGAGAAAGTTTTTTCTGGCAATAGTTCTACAGATGGGAATAGTTCTGTAACAAATGAAAGGAAGTTTTATAGGTTCAGGTATTACAAATCTGTAAAGAAGTAGGAGAAAGTTTTTCTGGCAATAGTTCTACAGATGAGACAGTCGTGTTTGCGCCATGGGGCGCGCGCCATTTGTACATAAAACTCTAAACTTTTATCTTACTCAATTTAGTGCCAGAGCTCCTGCCTTTATTTCAAAAAAACTGGACTCTTTAATTTGTTCAGTGAGATACAGGTTATTGTCCATACATAGTGATCAGTAACTCTACTTCGTTTGTGGTCCAATTTTACCTTGTTGTCTCTGAGAGTTTCCTTAATTCAGTTAGTGCAAGAAGGACGGCCCCTACAGCACCTATTAACTTAGAAGGACTTCAGTTCAGGCTATCGGATTCCCTTAGCCTTCCTTAATTATGCTCAAACCTATACATCGTCTGCTTTATTAGATCGCATCATCGTACTCGTCACATTCCTCGCGAGTAATTTAGAACTTCAGATTCCTGCTACGCATCAGACTATTCAAGCATTCCCGTGTTAGCCACGCGCCTCGGATTAATTTAGTACTAAGAGTGCCATCACATGAGCTGGATACAGATAACTTGGTCACTCCTCTTTTAACCCAGCGGCACTAATTAGTCCATCCTTGACCGGGAAAAGTTTCTCTCCTCATTGGCAAATGCTGGGCAGTCCAGATGGATTAGGTAGGAGGTTTCACCAAGTGTTTGTGATTATAAATAGCTGAGCCCCTAGATGTGTCCTCCACCACATACCCATTTCATAACACGCAAACCTTTGAGAACAAAGAGAGAAGAGACCTGGCGTCAGAGTCGCATACCTTGGTATCGGAGAATAATACAAGGTAAGCACTTAAAGTAGTATAAGAAGCACACATATTTTGAGATGTTCAAGTTTTAGTTTTCTTGACCTTTTTCATATCACAAGTGTTTGCTGTGTCAAAAACCAGTATATATAAAGTATAAACAGCATATTTGTATTTGAGCTGTTTGTAGTTTGGTTTTCTTCTTTGATCTTGTAGCATACTTTATTTTATACCACAATCATTGAAATTATATAAGACTGTGATTTGGGACAGGTAATGGTTCAGTAAATCTGATCTCCTGCCAAATTCTGATCGAGTCTTGCTGTCGAAAATGTCGATTATCTGGGGTTTTGTTTCCGTCTGATATGATTCAGAGACATTTATCATCTCGTGGTCAAATTTGAGAGATGGAAAGATGTAGTTTCCATTATCAGATAAATATCAGATAGTGTCAGTAGCATTTATACTGCCAACATAAGAAACCAGGAAGTGTACTAAACTACTAATCATCTCAAGGAATGCATCGTTCCTCATTCGTACATTAGTTCCATTCCTTTATGCTACATGTATGGTTGGAAACATGCACTGTCGAAAGTCCTGATGATGCTTTGCAGAAGAAAACAGCAGTTCTTATTAACATCTGATATTTATTACCAAATGCAGATATCACAACAAGGACAATAACCGAACCTTAATAAGGTCGTCGTCTTGGGCAGCGGCACACCATGCAGCGGTGGACTCGCAACGGTATGCTCGACTTCTCGCAGCCGTCGGCGACATCCCCGTACGGCTTGTACGACGCCGTGCAGGGAGCGTCGAGCAGCCGCGGCGGCAGAGGATCACACCACGGCTGCCGGAGCCAGGACAAGGAGCAGCGCAATCTGGAGAAGAACCTGAGCAAGGTGCGCAAGGAGTGGACGAAGGTGAAGGAGGAGATGGGGTACGCGAGGCTGCTGAGCGAGCACCTCAGCGAGACGGTGACGGAGGCCGACCGGAAGGTGGCCGCCATGCTGGAGGAGCTCGACCGGACGGACAAGTATATGCAGGACATACTATCCTCGTCCCATCACAAGTGATGAATTAGCCGTGGTGTGATAGCAGATGCAATTTTTTTTGCCTGATATTTATTTGTGTGTTTAGCTAGCTAGCTAGAGCTTCCTCTTTGGGGCATTTTATTTGCCATTTGTTATATTGTACGTAGCAGATGTCCAGGCCGGTATATGGCTGGCGTATGTGTACATCGTATGTGTAGTTTTGCATTTCTGTTGTACGTACGTACTAGTATATATGTTATTCTTCAAGTTCATTGCAGTGCTTGATCATTATTGAGTACGTTTCACTTTCAGTCTTCTAACAGCCTCATTAAATTTAATTAAGGTGCAAATTAAACCAATCATTCATCTTAGCTACTTATCATCCCCCTTATATTGCCATTCAAATGCTGCAAGATGCATGTATGCGCAGCTACTGCATTTTACATATACTAATCCTGATATGGTACGATGATGATGAACAGCCATGCATGGCAGCATGGGTAATGCTACGGTATATACTTTACTTCCTAGGAGGTAATATCTCAAATAGATCTGAGCCATTAATTTTTTAAATTTTTTAAATTAATTAACTAACTAGAAATAACTAGAAAATAAAAAATAAATATTATTAGATTCTCTCATCACAATCCACACAAGCCAACGCATGACCCTTTCTTTTCTTTATGCACCCTTCCTTTTTCTGTGTGCATGCGACTAAGCAGATCTTCAATGACTCATGTACTGAGCACGTCACATAATAAAGTGTATATACTATACGATTTAAATTTACTGTTGTATAATTGTATATCTTTTGATAACATATGTAATCATCATATATAAACACGTAAAGTATCCCGTAAAAAAATTTATATATACGCAGTACAACTTTCATTATTTTGGACACATACGTGCACATATAGGCTCATAAAAGTTTCGTGCACGTTACTTGGACACGCACATACGCACAAAAATTTAATTTCACGTGCATTGCCACTTCCGTACTTCCGTGTGGCCAGGTTACATGTACAAAACATAGATAGTTTATGCTAATTAAGTTATACTATATTAAGTGTAAAAAGTTACCATAAATTATGTATCAATCATATCTAAAAAGATCTTTATATCCAAAACTTTCATCATTTATCCTACTTTATAAAATAAATAAATAGATAAATATATATTTTACTAATTATGTTCTACGAAGTAATAGATGATTTACTTTATAAAATAAATAAATAGATAAATATATATTTTACTAATTATCTTCTACAAAGTAATAGATGATTTTAATCATTAGATCTAATTAAATGGACGGTTCATAGTTATTTGTATGTATCACAGTAAAGCCCTGGCAGCATACATCTTGCCTTCTTCCATCATCGAGATTCGAGAGCGTGTGCGCTGAGAACGAGTACCTTGGTCCTTGGGTGACTGCGTCGTCGTCGTCGTCGTCGATGTACGGTACGGTGTACTGCATGGGACGTACTCGTCGTACAAGCAATATTGCAGTGAAGGACTAATACCTAGTTGACTTGACCCGCCAAAACTGCAGCCGCAAACAAGAGAGGAAAGTCTCTCTTTTATTTTAGCAAAAACTGAATGGGAGCTTAGCGTCTTGTTCTTGTCATCTGTATGTGGCAGCAGCATGCAGGAGATCGACAACGAAATCTTGCGTCGCGCATCTTTTTACAACAAATTACCCACTTGGGAAGGCGCCTGCATTATGAAATCTCAGCAACAGCGGTTTAGGGTTCCTAATCCGGTGGGCGGTTTGAAGGTTATTATGTCAGGCATGACGTAACCCCGACCCTCTCGCTTCTCTAGGCATAGCCGCATAGGCTCATGGACACCTTTTAGTCCATATTTGCCAATTAATAATAGACTAAAGTCTAGTTGGATATAGAACAAAAAATACTCCCTCCATCCTAAATTATAAGAAATCCTAAGAATCTTGGAGAGTCAAATTTATCTTAAATTTGACCAAACTTATATAACAATGTAATAATATTTATAATATCAACTAAATATTATTAGATTCGTTATTAATTATATTTGCATAGTATGCTTGTTTGACATCTTAGTTTTCTCTATAATTATTGATCAAACTTGAAATGTTTTGACTTTCTAAATTTTTTGAAATGTCTTATAATTTAAGATGGAGGGAGTAGTTCTCTTTCAGTTCAAATGTTTGGATACTAGGCCTTAAGTTTAGGTCAGTGAAGTTTAGACCAGATGCTGATGTCGTCAGCTCAGTCCAGAGAGGACAGGCCGATGCAGCTCCACAGCTCCATGCTTAAGATGGCAGCCAAAGAATACATGAGGTCTGTCTTCCACGGTATGGTTGCAAAGGCAGGAAATGGCGTCATCGAGAACAGGTTTTGTGCTTAGTCGGTCCTTGAGTTACGGCCATGCGAAGATTTTCACCTTGTTTGGCAGTTTTGATCACGAAATCCATAGGCATTTATTAGGTAACATTTCTAGATAAGTAGATTTTTACTTTGTATGAGCATCTTGAAGAGTTTGTCAAATTAATTTGACATCCATAAAATTTTGGCAAAACATAAAAAAACATCCTTCAACAATTTAGTATCCTAACTTCTCAAAAATGGAAACTTGACAAATCTTTTCTCCCGACGTGCATATATGTGGGCGCGTATACAACTTCGCATGCATCGAGAGATTGAAGTGGAAGGACCTTCTGGTAAACAAAAATTCTTTATTATGTTCACTTTATAAAAGTGTCAAAGAGAACAGCTTACGTATCTAAGCTTATTTGATTTCTGAGAAGTTCAGAGTTTCCGGTGCAAAACCGTTTTTCTTTTATCTTTTCTGTTTATATACATTTAAATGGCTAAAAATTTGGAAATTTATAGTAATTTACAGAAAAATCGTAAAATAGTAAATAAAGACTTTTTAGAATTCTCATGAGTAGATCTATGAAGTGAAATAATAATATGGTAGTTTTTTTTTGTAGAATACCGCCTGAGAAAAAACAACTTGTGAACTTTTTTTTTTAATTTGTCAAGTCAAAAATAGCAAACTCTTATAGAGAGCCCCTTTTTTCACCTGACATACTATTTTATGAATTAACAAATCACATGATTTACCAAGTAGAATTTGACAAGCTCTTGGAGATGCTCTTATAGATATCTAAAACAACAAAAACATCATAATTTAGAATGAAGGAAATATCTCTTTACATAATAAGGATCACCGGGCTCCAAACCTACCGCCTTGTGAAAGGGACATACCTTCGAACAATTAAATCTTATTTCAAACATTTTTTCAATTGTTCTTGAATCCTTGTTATTTAATTTTCTAATTAACGTGCATAGGGACGCCAATGTATCGAAATGGTGTATGAGCTGGATTTATTTACATCCAAATAGCAGAGAGCATTGACTTGTGCTTGCCCCAAGCAGTAGCTTCAATTCTATGCATGTCCTTTAAATATTACCGTCATACATATACCAGCACAGGGGGCGCGCTGCGCTGCGCTGGTTCTTGCTAAGTATTTGTTGCAAGTAGTAAAAAGAGTTAATTTTTTTGTATATACTAAAACAATATATGTACAATAACATGAATAAGTACTCAAAATTGTTGTTATGGTCTAATAACAGCACAATATAAAGATGCACGTGTCAAACTCTTTATTGCCGCGATTGATATGAAGCACCATACTACACGTACTTTGTAGCGTGTGATCGTTGTTTGTATAAAACAAAAGGATAAAAAAATAAATGAGAATAAAAAGAGAATAAAAAAGCTTAAATAAATTTAAAACAAAAAATAATAAAAGATTTTGGGAAGTATAAACTAAAAAAATTAAAAAAATGCCTCTAAATATAAAGGTATACTGGACTGATAGAAAGATTACATGTTCTTTATTGCTATAATTGATATAGACTACCACACTGCGTGCACTCCGATGCGTAGGATCGTACATATATAAAACAAAAGATTAAAAATAGAAATATTACATGCTCTTTATCGCTTGTTTCGATTGATGTAGATCACACTATATGCACTCTGCTAGGGTTAGGTATAAAACAAAAGATAAAAAATAACTAAGATAAAATAAAGTAAAAACAACTAACATTGGAATTAAAATAAAAGAAAATAAAAAAATAAAAAGTAAATATGAAATTCATAAACTATAATTTTTATTTTGCCTTGAACAAAGTGAGATGGGCTTGCATTTTACAGGACACGGGCACGCGGCAATTACGGAGGGATCAAGTGGGGCATTTGTTTATGTTTGCTGGCCTGAGATTTAACAGTGAAAAGAAGACTTACGTGGCATAGCTGGTCGATGGACAATTTATCCCTCGTTGAAGATCTATCTTATATGTAGGCTAATCATCCTCTTCCGCCGCTAGGGACCTGCATAGAAGCATATTCGTGCACACGTCACCAACGACAGCAGCATCCGGCTATTGGCTAGTGTGATAGAAACATGGCTTTTGTCCTATGTTTCGCCATGCAACTTCAGGCATACGTGCCCGGTGCGTGGCACGGTACCAGACCATCAAAAAAAAAAATCATGCACGGGAGAGAACTGAACTCGCAAGCGTGCGAGCACGGGAAGATGAAAGCAGAGTATCTGGTTGCTGGCAGTCAGAATTGGCAGCCGTTCTGCTAAATTCGTGGATTTTTGCTGGGGATGCGAGTGGGGCAGAGCGCATGCATGTAGAGGTTAGTCACACACATCGAGAATTGATGGTGGGGGAACACAACATATAAGGCGGAGCGGTTCTCACTTATCAGGCTAGTCTCATGTTGTGATTCCGGTGGACTTGGACCGGAGCGACGCCGGTCGTCGGTACGACGGGTCGGATCTGGGTCACACACAACACACTGGCGGGGACACCCCGTATGAAACGATGTGCATATGTTG